>JAQQPU010000274.1:0-25287 GCA_029168905.1 Artemia sp. Kazakhstan ARC1039
AGGGTTGAATAGGGGGCAGTCCCCCTCACATACGGAATAATTTTATTCGTACAAAGCTTTAATGTAATTCCGTGCTTTCGTCTGAAAAAAACTTTTTTTTAATTTAATTCTTAAAAGAACTATATGTTCTTAAAAGTCTGTCAGTAGGTCTACAAAATCATATTAAAAAGTAATTACAAATATTTTACTAATTTTTTGCAGCCTATTTCTGACATTCTCGCCCCGTAAAAATACTCTGAGGGATCTACTGGCAGTACTGGTTTTATTTGCATTTATACTAATGTGTTGACTGATATGGTGTCAGTATCCTCGTTGGCTTGAGTATGGTTTAATTCCTTGCAGTTTGTACTTACATTTATACTTTTCTCTGGGGGAAAGAGAAGAATAAAGGTCACAATTCTAGCCAAAGCCGGGATTCAGCCCCCTTTATAAGTTCCTGTGGCTCCCTCTAATTATTTTATTTTATAGGTGTTGGATTTGCCTCAACCCTAATGGTGTCATATATCAACATGTATTACTGTGTCATTATTTCTTGGACATTGTGGTACTTCATACAATCTTTTGTAGCAATACCAGACCTACCATGGGACACATGTAGTAAGTTTTTCTTTTCTTTCTTTTTTAATGCCCCTTATACGAAAACCTGACTGCATTCGCGATGTCGGAACAACCTTGACTCAGAGTCACCAAGCGCAAAAATTTGTTCATTTGTCGTTTGTCAAATTTGTCATTTGCCCTTGTGTCATTTGTTCACAAGAGTAGCACATTGTCCTTCTATTAATTTTTATTTTTCCTAGTTTGCCGGTTTCAACTTGTTCCTAGAAATTGGTAAGGGTGTAACTTCCGCGGGCTTCACGGAAAGTGCGGACCTCAGGCCAGGTTGATGAATATGATACATTTTGGAAAGCTGCGTATAATTCTTGCTTAGGGCCCGTACCTTACAGACATATTGATGCTTTCATTAATTAAATGCCATTGCTACTTAAGTATAAAACAAATAAAAATATGCACAAAACCAATGAAACTATAAAAAAAACTTAATATATTTGCATTTAAATTATATAATGAGCTATTAAACGAAATTAAAGACAATTTAAGATTTAAATATTAAAATAAAAAATAACTTACAATTAAAACCATGCGATGTCAAACGATATGAGGAATTTTGATATGAGGTGAATTTTGCAGAAGTCTGTTCTACGGAAACCACGAATATCTAATTAACAAAAGAAATCATAAAAAAATCACTTTTCTCAACACAGTTTAACAAAACGTGTTTTCCGAATAGTGATTGATTTTACGTTGAATTCGTAAATAGCCTAATAAAAAGTGGGCCTTACTCTTATGTACTAGGTATGCACATCTTACACCATCTTCTGGCAACTACTTGTTCAAGTTTATCAGGTTGGACTTAGTTATCGATAACCATTGGGGTAAGAGGAAGTACTGGATCATTATAGTTTAACAGAACAAGCAAGTAAGAACGTGGTAAGTAAGTTGCTAACTAAAAATAATTAAATCACAACAAAATATTTGAACTTGCATATAAAATAAATAAATAATTAAAGATGAAATATTACTTTTCCAAATTTGCCAAATTTAATTACTGGGCTAATCTAAGCAAATTCAAGAATTGCTTAAGAAGACATAAGGAGGGAGTGGCCTCACTCTAATAAAGACATAGCCATCTGACAATAGTCAAGCATGTCCCGTCAGTCGATTTTAATTTTCGGCAAAATCCTAAATTTCATCCCAAAAAAATTGTTATTTTGATGCCACCTCCTAATATTAATAAAGGGAGAAGGCGGATGAACCACAAAAAGAATAGTAATTACAACTACGCTCCCTAAAATATCTTAATATTGTATATTTGAATCAGTTCCAATTAAAATCACAAAATTTCATAAATTTAGCTTTTCAAGAAAACATATTCTGCTCGCGATATTTCTATTGTCCTGTATAGAATATTAACTGCACTATTTTAAGATCAGCGTTATTTCAGGTGGCTGGTGGAATGACCAATCGACATGTTACTTGACAACGTTAGATGAAGCTCAAGTTCCTAACGAAACCCATTTTTTTAATGTTTCTTCAGTTGAGCAGTTCTGGGAGTAAGTCAAAAATTTACAATTATCCCTGTTTTCCTTTCTGTGTGTAATTTCCCGTGCATAGTTTGTGTAAAAGTCTAATTGCATGCCCATGAGATGACAGTGTTGGACAAACCCTGGCTTGTGCGTGGAGAATGTTCAACTTCGTCTGTTTTTCCCGTTTAGATCTTTTTTACTTACCCCCTTACAAATGGTAGCTTTGTCTTCCTCATGACAAAATTTCCACCAAGCCTTGCCATCAAAAGTAAATAGTTTTGACGTTGCAGGATCTATTACTTTCGATACAAAATCTACAGGCAGAAATATTTAGCAAAACGTTAAAAAAAACTATGAATGCAAGACTGCCTTTCTATCCTACAAACTAAAAATAAAAAAATATAAGAAAAATATATTTAATTGAGCATCATGTGATTTCAGTAATCTTTTCACAAATTCCATATCGTAATTAAAGTTTATGCTGAAAATACAGACAAAGATAAAACTATTTACTTGATGCTTGCAGCGATAGGTGCAACCTGGTAAAGAAACCGCATAGCAATAAAAAATGTATAAACGCGTTTAAAAAACACAAACTAAAGTCTATTGAGAAAATATTGCAGTCATTTGCAGCTGATTCAGGAATGGTAACTATTATTTTTATTAGTATTAGTGGTAAAATGCTATTTGAAAAACAAATTTACAGGAATTCTGAAAAAAAGCCTAAAACCCCTCCGGGATGGCAATGCATTAAAACAAAAAGTACACCACTGGAATGACCTTTGCCAAAAAGCTCAGAAAACTTACAACCCCTACCTTTTTCTACAAAAGGCCGATGTAAAATGATATTTTATTACGTGATGCTACAAATCAGGTGACACAAAAGGGAAAATGCGTCTAGTCTTTCGCAGAGCTTAAACAAGGACTACTGGATTGGGTCAAAGACCCAGGCTACCACCCAAGATGAGCGAGGGCCATCAAAGAGCCATCAAGGCGGAATTTTCCCTAGTTTTGCTTAGAAGTCGAAAAAATTGTATTTTAGTTTCTAAAAAATAAACGAATCATTCCTCTAGTTCAGTGGTTCCAGACTGATTTTGGGCCATGCCCCATCTAAGCATTTCTAAAATCCAGATGCTTCCTCGTAATATTTAATTTTGCTATTCAAAATTTTATGTGGATTCGCCCGAAGGAACCCTAAGCCTATTTATGATAATGAAAAACATTGTATTGAATTAGCCTTTGAACTGGGAGGACACAAATTGGATTCAACTTCGAATTCGATTGGTTTGCAAAAGTGAAATTGTTAGACAGTAAGATATTGCGAAACATTGAATTGGCTTGGGATTGGTGACTTATAATCCTCTCCTACGTTTATCAATGAATTCAGTGACCCAGTGATTATAGAATTTTATTGGAAATCCTTTGCTCATTTAATTAAGACGTAAGTGGTTTTATAAGACATTTGGTGACCCTAATTAGGCAAGCAGGAAAGAACTGTTCTTCGTCACAAGTGCCTTTGCACCTGCTGAGAGAGCCTCCCTTAAACTGTGGGGATAAGGTGAAAGGGGGCTGACGCCTCCCTTGTCTTTTTGGGAAGGCCCTATTCTAACCGCCGCACTCCGAGCACATCAATTATTTTTTGACCTCTGATTTCCCTCTAATTAGTTCAATATTCATCTACCATTTGAATGAGCAAGACGTGTTGTGAGCGCGCTATACCTGTTTATCATGTCCGGAGGGGATGAAGAAAATTTGCATTATTGTCCGGTGCTGAATTTTGTTCAGCAAAACGTCGAGAAAGGAATTGATGATGAGATGATTAAGAAGTTTGGTGCGGAGTTTTTTGACGTTGATGATATTGTGAAGGCAAAGAAATGGCTTGGGTCCAAGCTATATCCAGAAGCTTTATTTCAGAAGCGAACTGGATCGAAGGCGTCACTGAGCCATCTAGGTGATATTCTGGACTTTATCAAGAATGGTAATACAAATGATTTCGAAATCCCAGTATTTGTTATTCTAAGCCCCAATGAAGTGCCATCGCTACCAGCCACAGCTTATACTACTCTTTTTTCGAGAGTGAATGAGCTGGATGCCCAGTTAAAGAAAATTTCCAACCAGTTCGAGGCATATTCAACCATTTCTTGCCACTACCACAGTCTGGAGGCAGTCCCTCGAAACCAGCCGATAGCCACTCTACTATTGTTGTCTCTAGATAAACTTTTTGTAAATATTGAGAAATCTGTAGCTTCTGACTTCTGTGAGTCTGTGAAGCCTGTTGTTTCGGGTGCTGGCACGAAGATTCTGCAGAAGCGGTACCTCGGAATATAGTAAGAGGAATCCCGCTGTCATTTAATGCTGGTGAATTTAAAATGTACCCTGGAGTCGAGGACGCAAGTCAATTTGGGTCGTCCCAAACTAACAAGCTGGTTTTTTCGGACTCGTTTGGTAAAAGTGATGCGATAAAAAAACGGTGTAAAAATCGGATACGAAATTTTCAGCGTTTATGACTTTATAAGTGTACCGCGTTTTTGCTTTAAATGCAGGTCTCCTGATCACGTTCTAAACAAATGTAACAGTCAAGTGGAAAAAGGTGCGCGCTGTGCAGGCAATCACTCTTCTTCGAAGGGTGCGCCCTGTACCAACATCCCTTATTGCGCGAAGTGCGGCGGGTCACACACTTCGTATAGTCTGTTGTGCCCAGTGCTCAAATATCGTATTGCGGCTGGTGTGAAAAAATGATGTTGCAAAAGTTCTCGGTTATTTCGTACAATATAAACGGAACGCGTAGGAAAGAGCACATCATTGACGAACTTTCGTGCAAATACGACATTGTCTGTCTTCAAGAGCATCTTTTATCATCAGCTAATAATAATCTGATGGAACGGATTGGGAATGACATTGCGTTGTGAATGCTGCACGGTATACATTTGGTAGACCTTCCGGAGGCCTCGCCTGTATTTTGAAACATAGTTTTTTTTTTTTATCTGCGACGCCAATGCTGTTCCACAGTGAAGAAAACATATTGGCCGTGTGAATTGCCGATCTAGCATTTATTAATGTATATTTTCCTTATGATCATAAGTCTGTTCAGTCACTGAATAAGTTTGCCAAGACTTGTAGTGTTTTGAAAAAAGTGGCAGATTCTGCATCATTTTTTGGTTACCAATTTGTTGTTGCTGGGGATTTTAATGCTGATTTATTAAATTCAAACCACCGATCGGATATTGTTTTCCAGTCTTTGTCCGAGTTTAAGCTACTGAATAAGAATCGTTCATTTTCATATATCCATCATTCCAGGAGCCATACTAATATAGACCACGTTCTTTGTTCTCCAAATTTATCGGTTTCAATTGCTTCTGTTCACGAAACAGAAAGTGATAAAGACCACCTACCAATATCCTTTTCGTTTGATATCTCTCTGTCACCAGATATTTCACGCGTGAATCGTAGATGGTTTACCAGGTGAAATTGGAATAAGGCTAATTGCGCGCTCTACATTTCTACTCTTACAGCTTCTTTGTCTTCTATAAAAGTTCCTTTTCAGCTACTTCAGGTTGGATCTAAATTTGTAAATGATAATAATTTTTAACAAATATTATTTCGATATTATATCATGTATGAAGAAAGCCTAAAGAGTGGCCATTCCCGAGGAACGTGTAAAATTTAATACACGGAAGCCTGAATGGTCGTGGGACCCAGGTCTAAAACCAGTGAAAAATAAAGCCAAATTTTGGCAGCGTATATGGGTTTCTTGCGGACAGCCACTTAACGGCGTAGTATTTGAGCTTAAACAGAAAATTAAACTAGAGTATAAAAAGTATTTACGATCTGCAAAATCTAAAATTTGTAAGTTCCCGACAAGTAATTTAGATTGGAAAATGGTAGTAAATTCAGATAAAATTGATAATTCTTCTTCAACGAGTAACCCAATTAGCCCTGCCGCTTGGTGCAATTATTATAATCAGATTTTTAACACCGTAAACCATCTCGTTTATGTTACATTTATGAAGCTTCTTAACTCTGCGCTTCCTACTTCACTCCGCCAGAACCAGATCCTCCCAGTTCATTTATCTTCGGTGGTACTAGCTATAAAGAAGCTCAAGTCAAGTTCTAATGATGGCGATGGCATAAGTGCCAAACACCAAAAGGTTGATTGTCCAGCTGTTGCCCAACATCTACAACTTCTTTTCCAAATGTGTTTATGTACCTCGTTTGTGCCTGAAAGTTTTTTGTGCGGTAGAGTTGCCTCAATTTTGAAAAAAGGAAAATTTTCGAATGAGTGTGCATCTTACAGGCTAATAACGGTTTCTTGCAATACAAGTAAAATTTTCGAGTATATTCTCCTCCCTTCAGTTACCTCTTCCGCATACTTCGGCGAAAACCAGATCGGGTTTTCAGCTGGGGTAGGTTGCCAGCAAGCACATCGAGTTTTGGCGAATGTTCTTACTGAGGCGACTAAAAATGGATTCGAGTTACATTTATGTGCCTTGGATCTCTCCAAGGCCTTTGGCACCGTTACCCATTCCCAAGCTATTTTTTCCCTTTTAGTCACGGTATTAACGCTTCGGTAATTTTTCTTTATAGATATTGGTATTCCAATTTTTTTTGCGGATTAAAACGGACATGAGTGTTTCCGAAAGCAAAATTCCAGTGCGGCGTGGGGTCCGGCAGGGTGCCGTTCTTTCTCCTTTTATTTTTAAATTTTGCGTATCATCTGTTCTTTCTTCTATCCCACCCACTTTCATTCTTAATTCCGTTAACATCTCTTATCTTGCTTATGTAGATGGTATCCTTTTGATCAGTAGGACTAAAAAGGGGCTTTCCCTCTCTGTCTCAACAATAGCATCTAAATTTCATACCATTGGACTTTCTCTTATTCTTTCAAAGTATGAATATCTCTCATTTAATAGTAATAATATGACCCCTCTAGTTTGCGGATCTTTTTCTGTCCCGTCGGTTTCTTTTTTCCGGTGGCTGGGTATCAATGTTAGTAAAACACTAAAATCTTTCCGAAAGCTTGTCGTCGCTGATTCCAAGAAGAAAATTCAGTTAAGCTATTCTAAAATTGTTGCAGATCGAGGTAGATACAATAGAAATTCTCTTGCTAAATTATATTCGGTTTTTACAAATCATTCGGTTTTGTTTCTGTCTGGAATTTACCCTATTCTTCACACAAAAGACATCAGATCACTTCATTCATATTGTTTCCAGTTTTCCCGCTTTCTATTGTATCTGCCTCCATGCTATAGAAATCGGAATCTCATATGTTTACGGTCTTCTCTGTTTACGGTCTTCCGGATATTGGGTCAAGGCTTACGGAACTTGCCAGCAAACTACCTCAGTCTACGCATAAGTATCTGCCAGCCCACGGTGGCCTTACTCGTTTACTGTAGTTTTTTTTTTGTATCTTGAACGTTTTTCTTTTCTTTGGTTACTCTGCTCTTGCGAAGTTTTTAAGTTTTATGTACTCATGTATGTAGTGTATTACCTACTTTTTTCTTTATACTCCACATTATCATTTTTGTAAATGATGTGGATTAAAAAATAATTATTATTATTATTGTCGTATAAAGCACCTTTTGCACAATGCATAATGTCATTGCAATACTATCATGTATCTTTTCTGCTCTTTAAGTGCGTATGAATGTGATGTCATTCATAATAATAATAATAGTAATAAATTTATTACAAGTAAAAAAATAAGCCATACAGCACAGTATTCTTAAATACATCCCACAAGAAAAATAACTTAAATATTAAGTTTCACTCATTGATCTCAACGCTTTATTTACGTATTTACATAACTGCCTGATTATCCTTTTTACAGTCGTCTGCAGGATCCCCGGGAACTTCAAGTTACCACTCTCAAAATACTTTCCCCTTAAAAGAGAAAGTTGCTGGCACTCAGCGAGAATATGGGCCACATCATCAATACCTAGGTTAGATCTGGGGCAAGAGTAATCTGCATCTGCATCTGGGGCCATTCTTTTTCTTTCAAATACTCTTTTTCTATTGTCTAGTGGCAGGTAAATTTACTCGGATCCGAAACCAAGTCCTTAATGTCTCCGCCGGTACTCCTAGTTTAAAATAATATTCAAATCCAAATATATCTTTTACTTGGGAATCAGCGTTGCCACTCGGACCGTTTGGGATTTACTAGTTTTGGACGAAAAAATTTACTAGATTGGCTTCCGTTTTACTAGATGTTGCCAAAAAAGTGGGTGTGTCACGGCTTTCGCCGTGACACGTGCATTCACGTAAGAAAGCTAGTAAATACTTTTTGTCATCAAAATGAAAATAAAACTAAAAAGTAGCTAGTGCGCATTTTTTCTGCTTGTGCGACATCTTAATATGATTTCTTTTGGCCATCCGGCTTATTTGCCTTCAAATATGTTGGAAATGTGTTCCCAGTTATTCATTATGTCCAAACAATTTCTTCCAGCCTGGAATGTTCTAGTACTTTTAAGGGTAAACAATGATGAACCTCCCTTCTGTGACTTTTCTTGCCCCCACTGGCCCCATCTTTAGCATTGGAGATTAAAATTTCTGAATATTAACTTTTCCAAAACAGTCGAAAGGTTTCATGAACATTCTTCCAGGGATGACAATAACGGTGTCCGGCGTTTACCCCCACGGAAAAGAGCCCCCCCGGGAGAGAAAAGCCCCCCCCCCCTGGAAAATGAGGCTTTCAAAATTTGAGAATTTTATTTGAGTTTGTTTTCTTTTCCGTAGGGGGAAGTAATTTTGGTACTTGTGTATTTTACGCCACTCACTCAAGTTTACGCCTTATAAAACTCGAAAACAAACTGGTTTCTTCGTTAGTTTCTTTCAGCTTAGCACGAAACAAGACAAAGATATGTGACAAAATAGATGAGAAATATATAATTTGGGCTATATATTTGCACATAAGGGGGGGGGGGGTAAAGTATTTGGACATTTTCAAGTCAGGAAACAATTCTTACTTCATAAAATACAGAAGAATTGTACCTAACACATTTTGCATGCAGGCCCGCTATACTTTACCCATCCCCCTAATATGTAAATATGTAGCCCAATTTTTTTTAAGTAATGATGAAACCGGTTTGTACTCGAGTTTTACACATAGAGTGAGTGGCGTATAATACACGAGTACCAGAATTTTCCCTGGAGAGAGCCTGATTTCCCGCTATTGTTTAAAAACGATTCAAGCAGAAAACGTGTTATAACCGGCGAATAAATATTACTTCTAAGAGAAATTTGATAGTGCTAGGTAAAAGTTTGTTAGAATTAAGGAGTATATACTTCAAAGAAGAAATTTGTTAGTATTAAGGAAAGCTTGCTACTTCTAGCAGAAAACTCGTTATCATAACGAAAAAAATGTTACTTCTAAGAAAAATTTGGTATCTTTGACTGAAAACTTGTTACTTCTAAAAGAGAACTTGTTATCGTTGACGAAAAATTATTACTTTTAAGAGAAATTTTTTATCATTGACGAAAAGGTTGGTGCTATTAGAAAAAAATTGTTACTGTTAAGAAAATACCTGTTACTTCTAAGAGAAATTTGAGTGTGTTAAGTAAAAGTTTGTTAGTATTAAGGAAAAAGCTGTTACTTCGATGAGAAAATTTGTTAGTGTTAAGGAAAACTTGCTCCTTTTGACAGAAAACTTGTTATCATAAACGAAAAAAAATTGTTACTTCTATGAAAAATTTGGTATCTTTGACAGAAAACATTCTACTTCTAACTGAAAAGTTGTTATCATTGACAAAAATTGTTACTTTTAAGAGAAATGTGTTATGTTTGACAAATGTGTTTGGAAAAGTTGGTGCTATTAGAAAAATTTGTTACTGTTAAGAAAAACTTGCTAGTTCTGAGAGAAAAGTTGTTATCATAGACATAAAAATGTTACTTCTCACTACTCGCCTAACTACCGTAATTATAAAATGAAAAATTCAGATCTGATAAGCCCGGATCTTGATTCAAAAAACAGATTTCAAAAGTGTTGAATTTTACGCCAAAGGACTTGAGCAGTTTGTCGTGTTTTGGGACCACAGAATAAATGTCATAGGAAGAGTGAGACAACAGTCAACCACCTCCGGTACGTTTTCCCAACAAAATGCTTTCGGATGAGAGGACAAAAAAATTTACTAGATTTTTGAAAATATTTAGTAGATTTGTTCGATTTTTACTGGATCTGACCCCCATTTTACTAGATTTACAAGGTTGATGTGCTTTTTACAAGATCTAGTAAAATTTTAAAAGGGGTGGCATTGTTGTTGGGAATAAAACTTCAATGTCTCAGATGTTTTAACTGTCTGGGTCCGAATTTGGACTTCCTTGTCTTTTATTCTTTCTATAATATTAGCCAAAAACAGCTCGTCCTTATCTGAGGGTCCTAGCCCCTCATTCCAAACATAATATAATCCTACTCCATCTAAAACAGTTTTATTTGATACGGCCATGATCTTTTACCTTTCGACCGTAGCATCTCCAGATAAGCTGCTTTTGCTAACCTATCTTCTGAGAGACTTAGTACTTTTAGCCAATAGCAGATCATCTGTGCTAATCTAAGTAGTGTGCTTTCTATATATCCGGGATGAGATTGCGTAATATGCCTTACCACGGGCAGGCATCTATTGATGCGGACAGTAAATGCCTTACCAGACGGGTTTCTGAGGTAACACCTATTTTCTGGGCCAATCAGAGATGTTTCTGCTAACGGTACGACATAATGTAATAATAGATACAGGACGAACATGCCTTACCATGGGCAGTCATCTATTGATACAGAGGGTACATGCCTTACCAGACTGGTTTATGTGGCAACACCCATTTTTCTGGGCCAATCAGAGATGTTTCTACTAACAGTACTCCGATATACGGTAACTTGATTAGCATAGTAATCGGATTCAAATATAAGGAGTGATTTTCATTGTGCTTCATATTGGTAAGAGAATTGAATTCAGAGAGACAACAGTTTATTGTTATTTGAGACGATATTAGGAAACAAAATGAGTGGTATGTTTACACTCTTGGAGGTTGATGATGGAGCAGGTAGCAGCAATGATACAAAGGCGAGAGTACCAAACGTGGCAGTGGAAATTACACGAGGATGTTACACGAGGATTACACGAAATTACACGAGACTAAGCCTTGAATGGGACGATATGTATGCAAGACATGTGACATCATTGAGCAAATTAAAATTGGAGGAGCAATTATGCTTTGCAGCGAAACAGAACATTGTGCACATAAATATACTTCAAGCTGCTTTAGATACACTAGTGAAATATATCGAGGAGAATAAATTGAATCAATGATTATTATTGTTGTAATTATGTTCAATAAAATTGCTTCTAAATCGAAGATATTTTTCTATATTAGGTTGGTGTATATTTTTAAAGTAGAAAAAGAATCCTGGTTAGTCTGAAGTTGGTTGTGAGAGTATTAGGACTCTAAAAAATTGATAGATTTGAGAAGGAGAAAATCATAGGGAATCTTGTGTTTATGGAAAAACGTATGATCCTAGATGATGATTTTCTGGCGTTATCTGTTCAAAGGGAGATAATTTTGCAGGGAATGCTTGCCGATATAATGAAAACTGTTTCTCCGTCATTAGACTATTGCATGAAGCTTTTACGTCGTGGTCCCAAGGCATTTACAAAATTTATTGACATATTAATCACGACAAGACAAAATGATATAGTGGATTTACTTTTGAACACACACTAGCTTAGAAATTTAAGACTATGATTTTTTCACAAGAATGATGTTTGTTCAAAGAGGAGTTTACTCCTCTCTCCTCTCTATCCCATTCAATTTCTTGATCATGGTTCAGTTTTATTTTGGCAGTGAGAGTGTCGAAACATGAAAAAACGTTCCATAGTGTCCAATATGCATGTATACACTGTGCAGCTGGTCATCATGTGAGAATTGTACAATGATTGATGAGTATGATGAAAAGTGCAGATTATGCAACCCGTGTAAATTGAATAGAGGATATGCCGTACAAATTAAAGGTTGTAATTCCTGGCTTGAAAGAGTGTGTGACTCTCATCCTAGAGCATACCTATGCTCTAATTGCCACGATGATAAATGTAATCAGTGGGAGAATACATATCCTGGTATGATTGGAAAGAATCCTAAACGTGATTTTAGTTTATTGCTAAGAGATTGGTATCGTCGTGGCTTTAGATTGTTTTGGGAGGAGGAGCCAGGTCTACGATTCAACTGTTGTAAAAACAAAAGAATTTGGTTTCTACGTCATCGTTGTGAAGACAATGGCTACTATGATTATAAGCCTACTGATTTTTATTTGGCTGTTACGGAATGTGATTCACCACTTTAGGACACTGTATGTGACATTGCTTCAAATAAGCAAATTGAAACATGCAAATTTTACAAAATGAATGAAAATAGTATCATGACTATACAAAGAGATGTGATAAGACTGAAGTTACATTATACTGTAGAAAATGTGACCCTGACATTACAGCAAATCAGGATCAGTATACATTGAATTCAGATAATCTGCCTGCATTAGTTGTTCCCGAAAGATATCTATACGTAGTAGAAGATTATATCTAAAGAGTAGAAAAGTCTTTTTTATCATGTATATACATTATTTTTATTAATAAACAATTTTACATACAATCTTAGAACATTTTATTTGTAGGGTACTAAAATCAATATTAAACACACTTGAAAGTATATTTTCCACTAGAAAGTCGTTCAATCGAGGAAAATCAACATAAATGCTGAGAAACTGCTTGTAGGTATAGCCACGACATCTGAACATGAAAAAGAGTAGTGCATGAAAGCCAAGTGTCTTAGTCGTTAAATCCTGTACTCTCCTCTGATTTTGAATAATAGTTTTCCCACTGCTCTCAATAAGGTTGTTGATGTGTGGAGTATAGAATTTATATGGTAGGCCAAGGGGATCGCAAAATTCAAAATTCTTCGCTGTTTGAAAGATGCATAGCCAATGACCTGTCTTCAAAGTCAATGGACTGCTATTAACAATGATTAGGGTATTGTTAACACTTGGAATATTTTCAATGAAGTCCAATGGTATGCAATAGGACCTGTACTGTGACATGTATAAATCCATATTAAATACGCTGATTATTTGGTTTGTATTAAATCAGGAGTTAAGCAGGGCTGTGTTCTATCCCCCTTTATATGGATTATTTTGATGGACTTTGTTTTAAGGAGCACAGGAAAGGCAATGGGAGACCACGGAATCAAATGGGGAGGAAAAAGTCTCCTGGACTTGGATAATGCTGATGATTTAAGCATCCTAGATGAAAGTGTGAGCAAAATGAATGAAGTTTTAGAGGTTTTGCGAGTTCAAGGTGCTAGAATTGGTTTGAAAATTAATGTTAGGAAGACTAAGTCACTAAGGCTAGGAATAAGTGAAGATGAAAAGGTGACGTTGGGTAATGAAAAGATTGATCAGGTGGGCAGCTTGACTTACCTTGGTAGTATTATTAGTAAGGATGGTGGGAGCAGTGAAGATGCTAAAAATAGAATAGCCAAGGCTCAGGGTGTTTTTTCACAGTTAAAAAAAAAGTGTGGAAGAATAGGAAGATAAGTTTGCTAAGCAAGATTAGAATATTAGAAGCTAGAGTGATGACAGTGGTCAAATGTGGCTCTGAAGCATGGACGCTCCGAAAAGCGGATGAAGATTTGCTAGATGTTTTCCAGAGAAATTGCTTAAGGATTGTTCTGGGTACCCAGCTGACTGACCGTATTTCAAACAATAGGCTATAAAATGTGGTTCAATACCGCTCTCTATGGCTAATAATGAAAGAAAGGTTGAGGTGGTTAGGGCACGTTGTGCGGATGAAGGAGGACAGATTGCCGAAGATTGTTCTTTTCGGCCAACCATCTAGGGCTAAACGGAAAGCAGGTCGTCCCCATCTGGGGTGGGAGGACGTCATAAAGAAAGATTTAAAGGAAATGAGAACTTTGTGGGCGGGTGTAAAAAGGGAGGCTTTGAATAGATTCGGGTGGAGGAGGATTGTGCGTAGCTGTGTTGGCCTCAGGCGCCTTGGTGCTGCGGTGAGTTGTTAGTAGTAGTAGTAGTATTATTTGGTTTGTGTTCATGGTGCAAGGTCTACAAGAACACTACCGTCGGGTGTGATTTCCCAATAGGTTTCAAATTGACTCAATGATATTAATGTGATACTTTCAGTCAAAGCATCGGCAAATGGGCACTCTAAACGTACCTTATCCGTTCGTACTATGCTCATATCTTGAGTGCCAGACAGGTCCAAAACAATTACACCATGATTTTTTGAAAACATTGAATCGGTTTTTCCATTTTCAAACAGTTGTGATCATGATCTAGGGATTGCATGGTCAATTCATACAGAGTTCTATAGGATTCTTTATCAAATAATAGAGTGTACAGTGGAATTTCATTCAATTTGCACACAAGGCTAGATAGACCAAAAAAATTCAAATCATGGGGGGATGTAGTCCAGGATCCAACGGCACTGGCACTCTTCACAAAGGCCAAAGCGAGTTTTGATGGGATTTTTACATTGATAAAAGATGAATCGGTATAACTGCGAGAGCCAGTGGCAATGTGACGTTGATTGGTGATCGTATAGGGGACAAGAAGTTTAATATTGTTACCATTGGCTCTTAGCTTTTCCACTGCCAATGCAACAGAGCTCATAACCTGTTGTTTTCGAACATGAAGAATTGCCGAAGTGATAATGACATTTACATCGGGTGCTGCATCAAGTGTTTTTCTCAAAATGAAATTCGATGGAACTAGTTATAACTTTATGTTTATCTTGGCATTGGGGGGGGGGGGTAACCATTGGGATATATTGAATATTTCATGATTTAATTTTCCAACTAGATGATACTCCTGGGTCTCTGCAGCAGTTAACTCTCCATCAGTATCAACACCTGATCGATATTAATAGCCCAGTGACTGTCCTCTCAACTCCTTATATGCCTTTGAAGTCATCATCAGAACTTGTATGTAGCTTGCATAGTTGGATAAATTATTGCTAGTGCTCACTAGTGTTCCATTAATAAATATATTAATTTGTTTGAATAAGTTGTGTAGGATACAGTTTTCATATGACAGGCCATCAGCAGCAGTGGGAGTTGTATTGTCTGACTTTTTCTTTACCGCAACATTTGAATCAATAAATGTTGATGACAAATCAATGAAATAGTCTTCATTGGAAAATATCAGACAGTATATATTTTCCGAGAGGGGTTGTTGAGGATGAAATTGTTCGTAGTAACCATACTTGACACTGATATCAACATTTTCAGCATTGAATACATTCAATGAGGAGCTGATTGATGGATGCGATTCTTTGTTGGGGAGATAGGTCATCTTAAGAGAAGAAATCTTTCTTTGATCTAACAATCTTTTTCTTCTTCTTCTTATTGGTCTTTTTCCTTTTATTCCTCAAAGTTGTTATTAATGTATTTCGCTTCCCACCTGGGTAGAGACTGATGAGTGAATGATGACCACACACCCTTTTTAATCCCTTCCCATTTTCATGAGATTTTAGTTGCTCACCAACGGCTCTTGCTCAAGATCTAATATTTTCTTTAACACTCTCGTTGAAATTTTTACCCGACCCCCAGTTCTGTAGCGTTGAGACAGCAAAATTTGATGCAGCAGGTACAAGGTATTTTCTGTCAAGGGGTAGTGCAGAACGAAATTGCCTAGCAAACCAGCTACCAAGACCATAGTCAGACATTGTAGTACGCCCTTTGTAATAATCCAATCCATGACCTATTTGACGAGGACTCAGAGCAACATAGCAGTCAATATCAGGACAGACAAATGGAATTCTTCTATTGTTCATAGGCAGTGGCGATGGGTCGAAAATGTCATGTAATCACAGCCAACTCTTTTGATATTGCTAGACGATCACCCAATTCACTTCTTAGTGTTAACTGACAGAGTTCCAGATATGAAGTATTTACAGGAACATACTGAAGATACTTTATATTATAGTGATGAACATTTTCGTGGGTTGTTTTTCGCTTAAGAACACGTAGGAGGGGGACATTTGAATTACCAACTCTCGATGTTTCCACAAAGGACGCATAAAGAAATATACAAGAGTCCGAGGCGAAACCAGGTGGATAGTCTGCAAAAATAACATGATTCATCCCCCTAACACTCTCAGCGTTTTTACCACTGATTATATTGTGTTTAAAACCAAGAACATCTCTTAGATTATACTTGAGAATTACCTTTTCATTGGCAATTGGTGAACCAATGTAGATCTTGCCCTCTTCCTTTGAATAGTTGAATTGAAAGGCTTCTTTTTTACGATCGGAAATTTTTTTATTGATAGTACGACACAAATCTTTCATGCAAGTGAGTTCCTCATATGGCAATACAACATAGGGATATTTAAATGAATTGATCTTTTCAATTTTTCGCGGTCGCTAACGAGTGGTCAATCATCATGTTGATCGCTAACGAGTGGCCAATCGTAGGGTTTAATTTTTATATCATATATGTGATCCTTTCTCAGGATATCTTAGGTATTTTTGAGAATACAGTCGACAAGAGCCACTTCATACGCACCATCAAATTTGACGGTGGGTGAGAGTTTTGTCCAAAAATCACTTGTTTAATTCAAGTCATTGTAGAGAGGGTCGGAGACGTTAGACATAAATGTTACATAGAAATCATTGGGCATTGTTAATGTATTCAACACTAATCCAAGGATCTAAATCAGAGTTGTATCCTAGCCAACGAACAAGTAACTGTTTCTTACCCCTGTGATTACGGCTCTTTAATATCTTTTCGATTTGATAGATTTCACTATTATTTTTAAATTTTTGTAGTTCATAGTCATAAAAGCCGCCGAAAAACTCTTCATCTTTGGTGTCTCGTAGACGATAAGTTATGGGTTTGGTGTTTAGGATTTTTGCCACTTTAAAGAGTTCAGTGGAACACAAGTAATTACCTTTTTCAAAAACATTGGTTGTTCTACTGAATCGAACAGTATCACCAACATTGAATTTTTTCTTCACAATCATTTCATTGGAATACTGTTTAAGAAAAGTATCAAATATATCAAGATCAGAATGATGAATCTCTGTTGGTGTTGAGTTGAACAATGATCCAAGGGGTCGTTGATTATGAATCAACATGATTTTATCTAAATTTGAATAAAAGCAGGTGCATTTTTCAATGTACAATACCTTGTAATTAAAAGTCGAATAGTTCTTATCAATCGTTCGGCCTATGCAGCCTTCATAGGACTGCGACTATGATAGAGTATTGTATTATATTTCATTAGTACTTTTTCAACATGTGGATTAAAAAATTCACTACCGCGATCCGTTTGAATTTTTCTATATGAATCTTGTTCGAGAATAGTTTCTATAGCCTGAGCAACTTCAACAACTATCTTTGTCCGCAATGGAATGGCATCTGTATAGCGACTAAAAACACTGATTGCAAGTAGAATGTACTTGTATGGTTTATTGTGATGCCTTTGAATCTCATCTAGAGTTAAGAGATCTGCCTGCCTTATATGCAGGGGGAAAAAGGCTTTAGTGTTTGATAATGATTAAGCACGAAGCCAATGATTTCTATGCAGAGTGTAACTTGATTCACTTTGTAGATAGTCTTGAACACTTTTAGTGTGAACACCAGTGACTTTGGAAAGAGTGGTGGGGGAGCTTAAGCTTCCCACTTCACCAATATTTTCATAAACACGTCTCAGAACTTCAACCATTTTTAACATAAACACGTAGTTTAACGTCCACTACCCATCTGTATACAAGTGGGTGACGGTGGTGGTGACGTTGAGTTGATATCAATACGTCTGCGCTTTTGTCTAGCTGTCAGCGGCGTGCTCCTTCTCATGGTCATATCAATGTTTCCACTAGGTGTGCTAGTATTTTCCGAGATTGATTTAAAATCTTCTTCTTCTCCTTCTTCATGTTTTAATGTGGTTGATGATAATGATGATGATGAGGAAGGACCATGTTCATTTAATTTCTTAGAATTTGCCTATTGCTAATAAGGCTTTTGGAGAAGTTTAATGTATTTAGAAAGTTGTATAGATGGCTGTCAAAGCATAAAAGCCCTTTACGATTTGTAACCATATCATAGATTTAATCAAGTAGATTATAGCTCTATCCTTGAATTATAAGTCCTTTCCCATTGCTATCAACTTGAAAATGATCTTGACCACTTTCCATGAGATATTTTATGAGTCGTTTACTTTGTTCACGATATGAGTGTGGCATTAGATTTCCAATGCTCGATACTATTGAATCCAATTCCTCTTTCTTGAATTGTGCTCCAGCAGCAGCAGCAGTAGGGTCCTGAGGAGATGCTTCTTTTTTGTGATTAATGACACTCACATTGCCACTGGCTCTCACACGATAAGGCTTATGGTTGTCCACTTGGCAAAGTGCATCTTGAAGTAAAAGTAGTTTTTATCATCCTCAATATTCTCATTCTCAATGAATTTACTCAGATTGTCTTCAAAGTGTTCCACGGGTGAAAGAGCGAGTTCGATTGGAGTCAATTTATAGGGTTTAGCCATCTAGAGAAAACCGTTTACAAGTCTTGCAATTATTGACAGTAAAAGTGTAAAAAAGCTACTGCACACTTGAAGAAGACGTTTCCTTTTAAATTTTTTCCTTTTCTTTTTACAGGCCAATGCACATACAATGGAACGATGTTGCGTTGCCTGTTGCTTAACTACTTCTGGCAGTTGAACATTGCCCTCGTTCAAACTTAAACAAAGTTCAGATATTAGATTAATGAAATCTTTGTTAATACCATGTTTGAGTATGGCTATCCTAAGTGGGGGGTTTGGTGCTTAGAACGGAAAATAAACGTATATTTTTATGTAGTTTCTTCAGTGTCACGATGGCAACTAATAGCCTTTTTTACTGTTCACGGGGAGATATACTGTAATGCCAGTGTCAAAATTATCTATGACTACACGTAAATCCTCAGGTGTTTTTTGATTAAGATCCAATAGGATGTAGCCGTAGGGTTTATTAGTTGCCTGATTGTACGCTGGAAGTAGAAATTTGGGGGCACCGGGGTATATTTGTTTATTGAGAATTATTAGCGAGCTAGAATTACGAACAACACTGTAGATGATATAGTAGGTACAGTTCAAAGCAAGGGTTCGCATATATTTGCTCTGATGAAAGAGATTGTGTAGAACTAGAGTAACGGAAATATGTTCATGGTGAGACCGAACAGTAATTTATGTCTATTTTCTATTTTTTTTAGTAATTTATTTGTCTATTACGTCTATTTTCATGTAGTTTCTTCAGTGTCACGATGGCAAGTAATAGCCTTTTTTACTGTTCACGGGGAGATATACTGTAATGTCAGTGTCAAAAATATCTATGACTACAGGTAAATCCTCAGGTGTAATTTGATTAAGATCTTATAGGATGTAGCCGTAGCCGTAGGGTTTATTAGTTGCCTGATTGTACGCTGGAAGTAGAAATTTGGGGGCGCCGGGGTATATTTGTTTATTGAGAAATATTAGTGAGCTAGAATTACGAACAACACTGTAGATGATATAGTAGATACAGTTCAAAGCAATGGTTCACATATATTTGCTCTGATGAAAGAGACTGTGTAGAAATAGAGTAACGTAAATATTTTCATGGTAACAATAGCGAACAGTAAACAATTGTAGAATTTCCCGGGTCTATTATTCAATGGATTCAGCTAAATCGTCAATAATCAGTCAAGAGTTTGATTCTATAATGTCGAAAACATCAAGTCCCTGTATTAATTGTATCTGCACTGATGTAGCAATAGCTTTTATTTTATCGTATGACTCCTGCCAAACACTGTAACAATAGTAGATTTTTTTCGGCTTTTCCATAAACATTTTATCACAATTTTTAATTATTTTAGTTAAGAGTTTCGTTTTGCCTGAAATTGATGTACCACACAGAAACGATCTGAATGGTGTTTTAGATTGATACATATTGCTGTTCCCTTCAACAGCTCACCTACAACTAACTGTAAACTATATATGTCTAATAATTTCTCTATATAACTATATATATAACTATATATAACTAAATAATTTCCCTACTACTACTCCGTTCTAGAATAATAAGAAGAAAAACAAAATCAATAAAGAATCATATTTTCCTTTTATTATTAACATATAAGTAGCAATTTACAAATCATGCAATTAGAAAAAGGCACTTTAAACAAAAAATACACATAAAATTTTTCTCTTATTTATTTATTTATTTATAAGAAAAACGTAAACTTAAACATTTATTTTATATAGACATTAGGAAAAAAGCACTTCAAATTTTAAGAAATACACTTAAGATTTTATATTTCTTAGAACAAGAAATGACAACATTTATTTTAAATAGACACTGGGAAAATTTTTTTTATTATACAATACACTTAAAATAATATCACATTTTTTATTTACAAAAAATACATTTTTAATTTGAAATTGGGTCCCCCCACCCACCGAGGGTGTGCGCTGCGGTGGCCGGAAAGCGTGGTGGGGCCGCTGCGGCGGGCTGGGGGCCGGGGCAGGAGGGGCATTAAAGTATGAAATAACTGTATACTGAAAATTATGAAGAAGAAATAACTCTGCTTTGGATATATTGAAAATTTATTAATTCTGATAAAAAAAAGAAATTCCCAAAAACATCCACCCACCTTGTACTATTAAAGAATGTAAGTTAATTTTTCCAGACCGAGGTGTTATCTATACTCTACACATTCAACTCGGTCTGAAATTAAATAGTGACCGTGTGGTAGTACCTTCACACCATCCTCAAGTTCATTAACTTTGTCTGATATGACCGGCATGGTGTTTTTCTCAACTCTAACTATGTAGATTTTAAATTGTAAAGAGCGAATTGCCATGACTTTCGCTCTTGGGACTAAACCACGTTCCACAAAGTTTCTATAAACTCATATTGAAATTATCTTTTACAAAGTGTTTAGGCATCCCCTTGCAAACTTGTTTGATATCCTTGTTGTGCGTTTCCACATAGTATACCTTTGGCCCAGGAAACACACCACTGGATGTCAGATCACTTCCCGTTTCAGATTTTAACATTAACAATTGATTTGGGGCCTGGCGTTTCACTAGCTCTGGATAGAGGGGTTCATTCCAGTTGGTGTAGTCCATTTGTGAGCTAATATACTCTCCATTTTCCAAATCATTCAACAAATTTTCAGTTTTAACTTTTAACTGGAGTAAATCAGTGTCTCCATAATACACTTGAACTTGTCCCTCAATCGGCCATTGTACCTTGCATACATTAGAATAAAATGGCAACATGAGTTTTTTAGATATTTCAGTTATTGCACTCCCACCTGCAATATTTTTATTTAAAAAAATGTTTCTTTTCTTGCGATGTAGGAGCACCATATCAGAGCCTAAGACTGTGAACGATGTGAAGTTTGAATCCGCAACGATTCAAGCAAAGTCTTTGGGATTGGTTACAACGTCACAGCGACTTCTGTTTCGTACGCTTTCGTACATTTTACCGAAGGCTGAGTTCAAAATGAGTTTTATAGATTTCCTTCTCAACCTTCGTTTTCGCTTGTGAACGTTTACTTACAAAGGTGTTAATAAACGTTTTCATGTAAGGATTTTGATCAAATTGGAGGGCTTTATGAATCTTTGTGACTATGAAACTATTCGACACCATCCATCTCAATAGCACGCGATGAACAACGATATTCTGTTTCGGGTTAAGGTCGGCAATGAGTTTTTGCTTTGAAGGCACCCAATGTATACTCCCATCCTCTACTAAAGATAAATTGTAGGGACTCAGAGAGTCCCTACCCACCGGCCTATTTATGCACGGGAAAACAGTCTTTTACCGAGTCATGGATTTCCATGGGTATTTCACCGTCAATTTCAAAAAGCCGTCCTTGGGCCCCATTCTCCTCAACGGTAGCAGTGTTGGGGAAATTCGAAGCACAAGGATCGTTAAGCCATTTGTAATTCCCAAACGGCAAACGGTAGTGAGACATTGCCGACGGGTACAGGGAATTCATATCCAAAAAACCCCCTCTGACTTCATTGGTGTGCTGTCAGGTCGAATCAGTTTTAAGGATGCGGTCCCAATGAAAAACACACCCACCCCTCATTGATATCTGTACAAACAGGTGCTGATCCACGTCGGTGATCAGATCTATTTTTTCTTTGCTGATTTTAAGAATCAAGTCCATCAACAGATGAGGAGTGGAAAAACAATACCCTAAATCCAACCCGAAATCTCCATAGATTTTATCCTTGTTTTTGCACACAATGTCAAGAAGAGTCTTTACATCAGTGGCCAAGTAAAGTTTACAGTAATCCCACGCATTTTTACACCCCCCTTTTGCCCAACCTTCTTGGCGAAAAAAGAATTTTATTCAGGCACGTGTTACCCTTGTCAACTGTTTTCCACATAAAATTCTAGCAGCAGTAGCTTCTCCGATGATTTGGGTATGATATTACATGAAAAAGAACCATCTATCCATGCGTTATCTACAACTCCTCCCTTTACCTTACGGGCCAACGCCAGTAAATTTGACTTTAAATCTTAATTGAAATTGTGCATAAAAACCGGTACGATTTTCCCCCCTCTAAAGTTACTCCCTCCCGATGTAATTTTCTGCCATAAGTAATCATGATCGATCACCTTCCTGTTTCCCCCATTCCCAAAACCATCATCGAATTCCCCATTGCAAATCCAACTTATTTTACGATTTTTATTGGCCAATCTGTCAGCTGGTGATAGGAGCATAGGATAGTTTGTGTAGCGTAGGCGAGAAATTGCACTATTCGCTGTTTTAATTAGACTGGTTAATGCCGAGCGCATGCAGTCTTCACCCCCAACGAATCAACTACATCCAGCACTTGCATGGTATTACTGAAGTCTCTTTGCGCATGTACGTAAGAGACCCCTATGGCTTCCTGCATTTTGACACGATTTAGATTTGACGAATCGTACACGTCAGTGAGTCTTGCTTCGCAGTCTAAAGCGATCTTATTGCTCTAAAGGAGCGTGTTCTGAAAGTTCTTAAAACGTAAGATCGCCCTATCTCCTCTAACCGTTTCCACAGCCTGGTATCCATGACTTTTACAGTGTTTCAAGTGATGCTTTAACTAACTTTAAATCAGTCCAAAATCGGGACAGGCATGTCGGACAATAATAACGTACACCCCTAAAATTTTTACCCTCACTTAAAACCCTACTAATATCTGTAATTAGATTAAAATGTCCTATTGAATCAGGCTTTGAAGGGGGTGTGTATAGAAGCCAAACCCAATGCTGCACTGATTCAATAGACGGAGCCCTGACTGGAAATAATACAGCCTTTTTATCAGAACGCTGACCCTCTTCAAATTCTGTTTCATACAGTAGAACCGTAACACCAATCTTTAAATGTTGATTAGCCCGCTCAAAGATAGCTATCCCCTTTAATGTTAAGGGAAATTGACCATTTAAACAATTAAAATCTACTTTATGAAACTTTGACCCATCCCCATTAGCTTCCAATTTGTCCAACTTTCTCTTAGATGCATCCTTCAATAGGGGTATAAAGGTGGCAATCACAAATGCATATTGAAACACTGTAGCCTCGCATCGAAACAGATTCATTGTATTTCCTGAACCCTCTAAATCTGAATGATATTTTAAAACTATAGAACCCGCCCCCGATCCCCCAGTCCCACCTCTTAAAATAAAATGTTCTTTGAATCCACAAATATTAACGCTTAAATTCTTAATAAATAAAACAACTGACCCGCTACCCCCCTCATTATAATTATCTAGTTTAGTCACAATACTGCTCACCCAATCTAAAAAAAACTCCTCATAACTTGCCAAATGCGGGCGAATTGCTAACATCTCTATATGCGAGTATTTTGAATAGAGTTCGCTCTCATTTTCATTTAAAAAATATATTTTTAGTGTTATTGATGCTTTTAAACTGTCCCTCCCTCCCCACACCCGCATCTGTTGTTCAAGAAGGGCTCGAATCTTGTTAACATAGGAGTGAGTAATAGCCAAGGGGTCCGTTACTTTACCCCAGGTAATTAAGGAATTAAATGGGTCAACAAAATTGGCGGTGTATTCATTAGTATGGTGCAACGCAGAGTTAGATAAGAAAAAAATCTGGTAGTATAAATGCTGGTGGGGATAATGTTTCACTTCTCTCGTCTACCTCAATAGTGGGGGGTGGCATAGAATCGTCAATAGCACCACCACCAGTCTGTTCAATTGCATTAGTGGAGCGTGGGGTGAAATCACCCAATTCACTGAGTTTACCTTCCACGGTATTTGGGGATAGTTGGTCTAGCCATGCTGCATTGTCTTGTGATGGAATTTGTTTATGATTATTAACATGGGGAATCGGTTTAGATATAAATTTGGGCCTATCCCCCAAATATTCATTTATAAACATATTTGTCCATTCTGGGTCCTTAGTCATATCTATATCGGAAGTTAAATTATCTAGGCTACCTATATCCCCAAAACATTCATATAAAAAGGCCCTTTGCCATTCTATGCTATCATTAACTAGAGCACTATCTCTAGAATCCATTGGTGGTGATAGGATTGCTGAAGGCTCGTTGCAAGTAAGTGGTTCTTGAGTTGATGTCGATGGTGGGGATAATTCACCGATTTTAATCTATAAGAATAGGATTTATTTTCCATGTGAAATATACACTATTTTATAAAGTCAAATAATTATGCCAATTTTTCGCCCCGTCAAAACTTACTTTTCTCCTAGTATTATATTAGCTAAATACTTATCCACTTCAATCATATAAAGTACCTGCAGACAACATAACCAATTTTATATTTCGCCTTTTTACGATATTAATTTCACAGACAATAATTAAGCAGAAAAAAGCATGGTACCTATTTAGTAGTTGGTAAGCATACAAGAAGTGAAGTTTGGCTAATGCAAATGAAATAAAAGAAAGTATGAAACGGAGTTGGCAATACCTCACTAAGAAGAGATAACGGGTTTTTCGTAAAGCATTTCTATGCGCTTCTAGTCACATGTTTACCGGCTACTAAATAAGTATCAAAAGTCCTATAATTGTATCAAAGTTAAAACACTACCTGATCAATTTTCAACATAACATCTTTAAATTAAGTGTTGTTTTCTTAGACCACCCTGACGTTCTAAGAAGAGCAAATAAACTTTCAAATGGGGATAAATCCATTTATTTAGACAGTGAA
>JAQQPU010000274.1:31976-43208 GCA_029168905.1 Artemia sp. Kazakhstan ARC1039
ATTTTGAGATAGCCATTTGTTAAAATATAGTCCAAAGATCTCATAACATATTTTTTGGGGTTGACACAACCCCCCGATTATGGGGGAAAGGGTTTTAAGTTATGCCCCGGGGGATGTAAGGTTTTTTGGAAGAGGTGGTCTTGTGAACTTTAGAGGAGGCTCATTTGATTTGAAATGCATAGTTCTAGTTTTATTTTAAGAGTCCAGCTTGATAGAGAGAAAATAGCCCCCTCCTCCCTGATATACTATTGTCCCCAAACGCATTTAATCGAAATTGTGAGATAGCCATTTTGTAACCAGTAGTCAAAAGAGAATATAACAATGTCTTCAGTAAACAATATAGGAAATATTTAGGTGGACGTTGAACTGAATTAAAACAAACTATGAGCATGTGAACTTTCAAAAAGGTGACAAAGCAATATCTCTAGAACAACTTATATTATTAAGTTAGATCTTTAAGAGTAAGCTGTGGGGGGTTTTGAACTAGCCTGAAGGCACTATGTGTATACTTTTAGTACTACAACTACAGTTACTGTAACTAATGACACCAAGAGTATTAAGGTGAAACTTCTAGGAAGGGTTTAGGGGGTTTAGTGTTTAGTGTTTTTCCAATTAAACGAAAAAACTGTATACATGCAGGTTTTCAAAAAGGCATATAAGCAATATCATGGGCAGCACCACTCTATAATAGCTAGGAATATTATTGAAGCATTTAAAGAAGCTAATTCGATTCAAAATTAAAAGTTCTAGGGTCCTTTCTAAGACTAAAAGGATATTGGAGGGCAATCAGCCAGACTTTCAAGCCAATTTATTTCCCAACCACATCTAGTCAAAATTTTGAGACAACCGTTTTGTTCAGCATAGTAGAACGGTCCAGCAACTATTTCTTTAGGGATATTGGGCATGTCAAACCCTCACAATTATGCCAAACTATAGATTCTTATAGAAAAATAGAACCAGAAAGCTATAAATTTTTTTCTCTCGTGAAAATGACTTTGTCAATAAAAAACTACCAAAAATTCATCTAAAAAAACTTTTTGCACACAACAAGTTTTTCAAAGTAAACTTAAGAGCTCTATTAAGCCAAAAATGGGCAGAAATGAAGTCAAGTAATCATCCCAGCGTAAAACTACCACAAATCACTATCAATAAATAAATGAAACTCAAAATGAACAGAAATTAGAATTAATAGCCGAGTCAAACTCGAAACGAGCAAAAACTAACATTAGTAGGGCTAATGACCCCTTGCCTTCTCAAGACCAGCACATAATTTGCGCTTTACGGAAAACAAAATCTGTCTAAATGTTTTCACTTTTTTACTTAAATAAGTAAAATAAACTTTTTTTTTACTCACATTTTTTTACCCTTTGCTTATTTTATGGAATAAATATCAGTATATTAAACTGACAATCCACGGTCATTTGTTTTTTTTTGTTTTTTTTTTCAGTAAAGCCTAAGTTATGTTCTGGTCTTGAGAAGGCATGGGGGTTGTCAGCCCTAGTAATGTTAATTTTTGCTTGTTTTGAGTTTGACTAGGCTATTTATTATAATTTTGTTTGTTTTGAGTTTCATTTAGGCTAATTGTTGATAGTGATTTGTGGTAGTTTTATGCCTGTAAGATTATAATTTTATTTCTGCCCATTTTTGGCTTAATAGAGCTCTTTACTTTTCTTTGAAAACTTATTCAGTGGAAAACGTTTTTTAAATTAATACAAATATATGACACCATCATTCAGCCAGGGGGGCTGGCGCCCCCCCCCCCCTGCCCCCTTATGGGCGCGAAGAACTAAAAATTAGAAGAACTAATAATTACAAGAACAGAATAAAAGAAGTGAATTCTATAATGGGACTTAGGTGTCCTGTATTCATAAATACTCGCACTACAATTGAAAGAGAAATTTTTAAAATGGCTCCTCCTAAGTTCCTGTCTTGCCTCCTAAGCCTTTAAGGAAATTCGAAATCATAGGCAGCGCAATAACGCTGCTAAGTAAGGAACGATGGGGGCACAATGTATTTTTTTTTTCGTGGTCTTAGACCAGGGCACTTCGTATCGAAGGAGATGTCGTAGAAACTTCGATTGGAAAAGGGTCCATTCGATTGGAAATTGGAGTCGCTAGTGCCCTTTTTAATAGTCGAAAGTGATTGGAGGGCAACTAGCTCCTCCCCCCCCCGCCCATCATTCCACCGAACACATCCAATCAAAAATTTGAGATACCCATTTTGTTCAGCGCAGTCGATTTCCAGATAGAAAATATGTTTTTGAGGAATACACTCCCCCACAACCCTCAGAGCAAGGGTTTTCAGTTATACCCTGGGGACATATAAGAACGATGTTGACACAATGTATTATTTATTATTTTTTCCTTTAGCACAGGGCACTTCGGATCGAAGAACGTGTCGTAGAAACTTCGAAAAGGGCTCATTCAATTGGAAATTGGAGTGGCGTGTGCCCTTTTTAATAGTCAAAAGTCTTTGGAAGACAACTAACACCTCTTCCACGCCACCCGTTTCCCTAAACACATCCAATCAAAATTTTGAAATAGCGATTTTTTCAGGCGTAGTTGATTTCCCGATTGAAATTATGTTTTGAGGAGGACACTCCCCCGTAGCCTTCAGGGCAAGGGTTGTAAGCTATGCCCTGGGGGCATATAAGGTTTTTATAGAAGGTGTTGTGGCAGAAACTTCAAAAAAGGCTCATTCGATTGGAAATTGAAAGGGCTAGTGCCCTTTTTAATAGTCGAAAGTGATTGGAGGGCAACTAACCCCCCTCTCACGCCCACCTTTTCCCAGAGCACATCCAATCAAAATTTTGAGATAGCCATTTTATTCAACGTAGTTTTAAGTTCTGGAAATTAGGTCTTTGAGGATGACAACCCCCCCCCCCACAGCCCTCAGGGCAAGGGTTGTAAGTTATGCCCTTGGGACATATAAGGTTTTTATTGAACGTGTTGTCGTGGAAACTTCAAAAAGGGCTCATTCGATTGGAAGTTGAAATGCCTAGTGACCTTTTTATTAGTCGAAAGTGATTGGAAGGCAACTAACACCCCTTCCACGCCCACCATTTCTCCAAACACATCCAATCAGAATTTTGAGATAGCCATTTTGTTCCACGCAGTTTAAAGTTCAGAAAATTATACCTTTAAGCAGGACACTCCCCCCACAGTCCTCAGTGCAAGGGTTATAATTTATGCCCTGGGGGCATATAAGGTTTTTATTGAAATCTTTGTCGTAGAAACTTGAAAAAGGGCTCATTTGATTGGAAATTCAAAGAGCTAGTGCTCTTTTTGATGGTCGAAAGTAATTTGAGGGCAACTAACCCCCCTGTCACGCCCACCTTTTCCCCAAACACATCCAATCAAAATTTTGAGATAGCCATTTTCTTCAACGTAGTTGAAAGTTTTGGAAATTAGGTCTTTAAGGATGACAACCCCCCCTACAGCCCTTAGGGCAAGGGATGTAAGTTATCCCCTGGGGGCATATAAGGTTTTTATTGAAAGCGTTATCTTAGAAACTTCTAAAGGGCTCATTCAATTGGAAATTGATAGGGCTAGTGCCTTTTTTAATAGTTGAAATTAATTGGAGAGCGACTAACACCCCTCTCACCCCCATCATTTTCTCAAATATATCCAATCAAAATTTTGAGATATCCATTTTGTTCAACGTAGTTGAAAGTTCCGGAAATTAGGACTTTTAGGATGATAACCCCCTCAGAGCCCTCAGTGCAAGGGTTTTAAGTTATGCCCTGGGGGCATATAATGTTTATATAGAAAGTTGTTGTAGAAATTTTGAGAAGGGCTCATTTGATTGGATATTGAAATTGCCCTTTTTAATAGTTGAAAGCGAGTAGAGAGTAATTAACCCCCCTCTCATGTCCACCATTTCCCCAAGAGCATTCAATCAAAGTTTAGAGATAATCATTTTGTTCAACGTAGTTGAAAGTTCAGGAAATTATGTATTTAAGGATGACAAACCCCCCAGAGCCCCCACGGCAAAGGTTGAAAGCTCCAGGAAATTAGGTCTTAGAGGATGACAACCACCCTAACAGCCTTTAGGGTAAGGGTTGTAATTTATGCCCTGGGTGCATATAAAGTGTTTTTAGAAATCGTTGTCGTAGAACCTCAAAAAGGGCTCCCTTTTTAATTGTCGAAAGTGATTGGAAGGCTTGACATTTTTATAGTAAAAATCGATCTGGGTATAATGTATTATTTTTTTTTCTTTTTGTTGTTGTTGTTTAGACCAGGGCACTTCGTATGGAAGCAGTTGTCTTATTAACTTCGAAAAGGGCTCATTCGATTGAGAATAGAAAAGGCTGAATTCCTTTTTAATAGTCGAAAGTGATTTGGAGGGCAACTAATCCCCCTCCCACGCCCACCCTCCCATTTTCCCATTTTGTTTAAAAACTAGATGTTACCTTAAGATTAAATCAAAATTCACTGTGTTAATGCTAATTCCCAATAAGGCATCTCAGCAGTATCCCAAGAACAACTGAGGGTATTATGTTCAAACTTTTGGGGCTACTTCTGCTCTTAAAATTTAACAAAATCAAAATAGCGTAGTGTATCCAAGCTATCAAAGAAAGTAAATAGATTTTTTGCTAATGGTATCAAGTTTTCCATTTCAGGACTAACTAAATTAAACACTAGTATTTGTGTCCAGATTTTTAAAAGGGTGTATGTTGTTAAAAATTGCTAAAAAAAAATTCTCCAGCATACAAATAGCAGGCCAAACTATAAAGTCTTGAAAAAAACGAAAGGATTTAAAGTATTATTTTCTTTTTCCCTGAAAATACTATCAAATAGTTCGTGGTATCGAACTGTAAGTAAGGAGCGACCTGGCTCAATGGTAACCGAAACTGTAGAAAACGAGTTTTGGATACCAATAGAGACATCAAAAGAATTGGATTTAATGGCTGATTACAAATATATTAGTTTCATCAAGTTTAGTCCTACCCATCAAAAGTTACGTGCCTGAGAAAATTTGCCAGATTTTCAAAAAAAAGGGGGAAAGACCACCTAAAAGTTATAGAACCTTAATGAAAATCATACCATCATATTCAGCGTATCAGAAAACCCCACTATTCAGTTTTCAAACTCCTATCTACAAAAATGTGGAATTTTGCATTTTTTGCCAGAAGAAAGATCACGGATGCGTGTTTATTTGTTTTGTTTCGTTTTTTTCCCAGGGGTGATCGTATCGACCCAGTGGTCCTAGAATATCGTGAGAGGGCTCATTGGAACGGAAATTAAAAGTTCCTGTGCCCTTTTTAAGTTACCCAAGAAACCGAGGGCAACTAGGTTCCCTTCCTCGTTCAGTTTTTTCCCAAAGTCACCCGATCAAAATTTTAAGATAGCCAATTTGTTCAGCATGGTCAAAAATATGATAACTATGTCCTTTAGAATGACTTAATCCCCCGAAGTCCCTGGGGGGAGGGCTGAAAGTTATGAACTTTACCCAATAATAACATATAGTATTGGTTATTGGGAAGTATACAGACGTTTTCAGGGGAGACTTTTTCTGGTAGTAGGGGTGGGCGGGTAGGTCAGGGGTTATGTGGAAGGATCTTTCCACGAAGGAAGTTTTCATGGGGGAAGGGACATTGCTATGAAGGGGGCGCCAGATTTCCTAGCATTATTTAAAAAAAAGATCAGAAATTAAATTTAAAAAGCTTTTCAACTGGAAGTAAGGAGCCACATCAAAACTTAAAATGAACAGAAAATATGACGTATATGATTGGGTTCACCCCCTAGTCAATACCTCACTCTTTAAGCCAAATATTTTTTAGTACTTTCATAAGAGCTATTTATTCTAAATGACGGCCTTTGTGATTAAGGGGTCATTTTTAAAGAATCGGAACAAAGTTCGAACTTTAGTTTAAAGAGTGAGGTATTGACTAAGGGGCGAACCCCCTAAAATACGTATTAAAAATATATTAATATAGAAGTTCGTTACGTAGGTTAATTCGTAAGTTGTGTATATTTATTACTAATAAAAACGTTCGTAAATAAAATTAAACAAGTTTCGAGAAAGCCATTTAACCAAATAAAAGTAAAATTAATATGCAAATTTTGTTTAAATTATTCATGTACGGTAAGCCAAAATCAAACCCTGTATTAATTCAAAAACGTTCAAAAATTAAATAGAAAAAACAAGTTTTTTTAACGGAAAGTAAGGAACGACGTTAAAACCTAAAACGAACAGAAATTATTCCGTATATGAAAGGGGCTATCCCCTCCTCAACGCCTCGCTCTTTACGCTTAAGTTTGAATTTCTCATAACTCTATTTTTTAACAATAAAAAACTTTAGCATAAAGAGCGAGGCGTTGAGGAGGGGACAGCCCCTTTCATATACGGAATAATTTCTGTTTGTTTTAAGTTTTAACGTCGTTCCTTACTTTAAGTTAAAAAAATCTTGTTTTTTTTCATTTAATGTCAATATACAATGAACAGGAATTAATTTAAAAAAACCTTTTCCACAAAATAAGTTTTTCAAAGAAAAGTAAAGAACTCCATTAAAAAAAATGGGTAGAAAAAAAATCAAATAATCTACCAAGCGTGAAACTACCACAAATTAACATCGATAAATAAATGAAACCCGAAACGAACAGAAATTACAATAAATAACCGATTCAATCTCAAAACGAGCAGAAATTAACATAAATTGGGCTTAAAACCCCTATGCCTTTTCAAGGCCAGAATATAATTTCCACTTTACTGAAAAAATTACAAATGAATGTGCATTGTCAGTTCAATATACATATACTGATATTTAGTAATCAAAATGTTAATATTATTTGATTTATTAAAGTTATAAAAGTAAAAACATTTACATTTTTTTCAGTAAAGTGCAAATTATGTTCTGGCCTTGGGAAGGCATAGGGGTTTCAAGCCCAACTTATGTTTATTTCTGCTCGTTTCAAGTTTGAATTGGTTATTTATTGTAATTTCTGCTCTTTTTGGGTTTTAATTATTTATCGATGCTGATTTGTGGTAGTTTCATGCTTGGTAGATTATTTGATTTTATTTTTACTCATTTTTTGTTTAATGGAGTTCTTTACTTTTCTTTGAAAAACTTACTTTGTGGAAATTTTTTTTAATTAATTGTAGAAAAAACATATTTTTAAAAATATTTAAAATGATGGTCAGTTATGTAGAAAATTTTAAATCATAGGAATCTCTTGGGTACTTCCGATACCTCAACAACAAAATGGTTCTCTCTTTCTTTATGTCTGCCTCACACTGTCCGTCTGTCTGCCTCTCTCTGGCTCTCTCTCTCCCCTCCCCCCCCTCTCTCTCTTTCTCTCGCTCTCCCTCTCTCTCTCTCGCTTTTGTCAACTACCCTAATACACTTTATTTTAAATTAACTACCTATTTTAATACACTTTTCCTATGAACTGATTCGTTCGTCATTGTTTTGACCTACCCCTTTCTCCTTTTTTTCTGGCGATCCTATAATAAAGGGGGTTTTCTAGACTTCGTGTTGCAGGTACATTGTTCAGGGTGTGCTTTACTCAATACTTCGTCAAAGATTACGTTTTATTGTCACAAAACTCTCGTTAGCTTTCAGGCTACTGACACTTCCCATTTACCCAATTAATTTTCACCAAAATTTAAACCACACACAATATACTTATTTTATTGCTTTTTTTTTTAATTTCGCCGACTGTCTAGCCAACAGTCTTGCAGTGTAATAAATAGAAATCATGGAAAAAAATTTTTAGAAGGAAATTCTGACACGGTCACACCTGAGCTATGATGTCTTTTTTATTACAAAATTATTTTCTCTTTCTTTTAATATCTACCTCTTTGCTCATTCTGGCAGTGCTAATGTATACCAGCAAATTAATCAGAATATTCCTCTTTTTCTATTAGATTGTCTGGTTCACTGCATTATTCCCATATAACTGTAACATTATTTTCATGTCTCATTTTTCTCTCTCCTACTTTCTCCCTCTTTCTTGAAATCTCTTTTTCCAACTTTCCATTTTCTTCTCCCTTTTTTCTCATTTTTTTCTCATCTCCCCTTTCCTTTTTCCTTTCAGTTTTACTCTGTTGGTTGGTCTTTAAAATTCAAGTTGTTCTCAATAATCAAGACATGTTGCTTTTTCTATTAGATTATTTGGTTCATTGCCTTATTCTATATATAATTATTGTAATATTCTTTCTTTCTCTCTTTTTCCCTCACTTTCCCTCCCTTTTTATATCTTTTCTCTCTCTTTTCTTGTCCCTCCTCCTCTGTCTTTTCCTCTACCTACCTTTTTCCTTTTTTCTTCATATTTAAAATGCAAGATGTTCCCAGTAGTCTAGCCATGTTCCTCTTTCTTTTAGATTATTTGGTTCACTGCCTTATTCCCATATGTGATTATTGTTATTCTTCTCGTAAGAGCTGTGACCTTACCTGGTGCTGATGTAGGGATGCTGGCATTCATTACACCACAATGGGACCTTTTATTAACTGCTTCTCCTTGGATAGATGGATTTTCACAAATTTTCTTTGCATACAGTGTTGGAATGGGTGTCTTACCATCTTTAGGATCATACAATAAATTTAAGCATAATTGCTATAGGTAAGGCCGTATACAGTTTTGGTAAAATTACACAATTCTTATTATTTTCCAAAGTTTCAGAAGTGTTTTTCCTTTTTTTAGACTCTTTGAATCGTCGTGTACTAGATGATATACTGCTAGACTTTGCATTTGTTATGTCTCTTCTGGTATTTACGAGGGGATGTAAAGAGGGGATAACTTGATTTGCTTGGTCGTCCCCATCAATAGATTATGCAATGTACTGTTTTCATTTTTTTTGTTCTTTAAGACCTTAGAAGAAGGTAGGCCTATACCTGAGAAGTAGAGCGCATACCGAAGAATGTATTGTGAAGAGGAAACGGACGATTGCCAAAAGATTTAAAGAGAGTGGTTGTTACCTAAAAATGGGTTTAAGTCAAAGTTTGAAGATGAGTATCCTGACCACTGCTCTGGTCACTAAGGCTAGGAATTAGTGAAGATGAAAAGGTGACGTTGGGTGATGAAAAGATTGATCAAGTGGGCAGCTTCACTTACTTTGGTAGTATTAGTAGTAAAGATGGTGGGAGCAGTGAAGATGTTAAAAGTAGAATAGCCAAGGCTCAGGGTGTTTTTTTGACAATTAAAAAAAGTTTGGAAGAAAAGGAAGATAAGTCTGCAAGCCAAGATTAGAATATTAGAAGCTTCAGTGATGACAGTGGTAAAAAATTGCTCTGAAGCATGGGCGCTTCGAAAAGCGGATGAGGATTTGCTAGATGTATTCCAGAGAAATTGCTTAGGGATTGTTCTGGGTACCCGGATGACTGACCCTGTTTCAAACAATAGGCTGTACGAAACATTTGGTTGCAATACCGCTCTCTAGGGCTACAATGAAAGAAAGGTTGAGATGGCTAGGGCACGTTGTGCGGATGAAGGATGATATATTGCCGAAGATTGTTCTTTTCTACCAACCGTCTAGGGCTAAACGGAAAGCAGGTCGTCCTCGTCTGGAGTGGGAGGACGTCATAAAGAAAGATTTAAAGGGAATGGTAACTTCGTGGGAGGCTGTAAAAAGGGAGGCTTTGAATAGATTAGGATGGAGGAGGAGCGTGCGTAGCTGTGTTGGCCTCAGGCGGCTTGGTGCTGCGGTGAGTTGTTAGTAGTAGAAGTAGTAGTTTGAACTTCTAAACTTCTACTGAGCTTTGAACTTCTACTGAGAGAAGTTTGAATGACAATCAGAGCTTGAATTCCTAGTTTTTATGGAACTGGGCGCCTTGCTACCAAATAAGATCTGCTTGCTTTAATAAAGGCTCTGCAAACACTGGAGAAGGCCTTTAAAACCAACAAACCATACACCATTATTAAATTTGAATTCTAGCTGTCGACTGAATCTGTCGAATACTTTATTAAAGTCAAGTAGTTGCGGGCATCAAGCCGTGGCTAATTGTAGAAAAAGCCAAGACAGATAGTCCGAGCGAGTGAGAGGCAAATCTGGCATAAGCCCTTTTAAGGATTGCATAAAAATGATGTCGTTTCTTCGCCCTTTGTTTACGTATAGTATTTGTTATTGGGAAGTATGCATACATTTTTCGGATCGGGAGGGGGGTGAATATTCTACAGGAGGGATTTTTCAAGGGGAGAACTTTCCATGGTGAGGGAAGTTTCCGGTGATGAATTTTTCAGGGAGAAATTTTACACTAGGGGAATTTCCCAGAATTCCTATATGATTTTTTTTTATTTGTATTACTTTCTCTTTGCTGATTCAATTTTCTGCATGGAGACGCTAAGGGTAATAGTCTATGGTAAATTTTCACCGAGACTGAACTTTCTTCAGAATCTTTCCTTGGGGAGGGAGGTTTCTCCGTGGAGGTGGAGCCAAATTTTTCGGTATTATTTAAAAGCAAATCAGAAAGTAAATAAGAAAAAACATTTTTTTTTAACTGAAAGTAAGGAGCTACTTTAAAACTTAAAACTAACAAAAAAAATTACATAGCCTATATGAGGGGGTTTGCCCCCTTCTTAATACATCGCTCAATGCTCTAAAGTCTTAGTTATGTCCCGATTTTTTAAGAACGACTCCTGAAACACAAGGGTCAATTAATTAGAACATCTAGAAACTTTTTTAAAAGTACTAAAAACTTTAGCGTAAAAAGTGAGGTATTGAGGAGGGGGAAACCCCCCTCATAAACGTAATAATTTCTTTTCGTTTTAAGTTTTAATGTTGCTCCCTACTTTCAGTTGAAAAAACTTTTTACTTGATCCTAGAAAAACACTGCTGTCGACTAATTTTTAGTCTTATTTTAATGTTGCCGTGCCGCAGTCATTTACACATTTGCCTCTCAATTACTTGGACTATCTGTCTTGGCTTGTCTCTTTCTACAATTAGCCATGTATTGATGCAACATACTGCAAAATACTTGATACCTTCAAAATAAATTGAATTGAACATGAATTTAAGTTATCAAGTATTTTGCAGTAGGTTGCATCAATACATGGCTAATTGTAGAAAGAGACAAGCCAAGACAAGATTATAATGGGTGAGATAGGGAAAGATCATACTGCTAATTATATAAACTGTGGCGGTAACGAACTGTAAGTAAGGAGCGACCCGGCTCAATGGTAACCGAAACTCTTAAAAACGGAATTTTGGTACCAATAGATACATCAAAAGAATCAGATTTTAATTCTGATTTCAAATATATAAGTTTCATCAAGTTTAATATTACCCATCAAA
>JAQQPU010000274.1:43608-97006 GCA_029168905.1 Artemia sp. Kazakhstan ARC1039
GATACGGCTCAATAGTAATTGAAACTTTTAAAAACGGAACTTTGATGTCAATAAATGTATCAAAAGAATGGGCTTATAATGCTGATTCTAAATATATGAATTTTATGAAGTTTAGTATTACTCATCAAAGGCTACGAGCCTGAGAAAATACCTGATTTTTTAAAGAGGGGGGAAACATCCCCTAAAAGTGAAAAAATTTTAATGAAAATCACGCCGTCAGATTCAGCGTATCAGAAAACCCTATAACATAGGTTTCAAGCTCATATCTGCAAAAATCAGCAACTGTGTATTTTTTGCCAGAAGAAAAATATACGAATATAGAAGTTCGTTACGTAAGTTAATTTGTAAATTACGTCAGAACCAAATTTAGAGACAGCCATTTAGCAAAAGAAAAGTAAATTTTTTATGCATATTTTGTTTACTTATTCAATGCCGGCGAGCCAAAATAAAAGCTGCATTAACTAAAAAACGATCAGAAATTAAATAAAAAAAACAAGTTTTTTAAACTGAAAGTAAGGAGCGACATTAAAACTTAAAACGAACAGAAATTAGTCCGTATATGAAAGGGGCTGTGCCCTCCTCAACACCTCGCTGTTTACGCTAAAGTTTTTATTGTTTAAAAAAAAGAGTTGTGAGAAAGTCAAACTTTAGCGTGAAGAGCGAGGCGTTGAGGAGGGCACAGCCCCTTTCATATACGGAATAATTTCTGTTCGTTTTAAGTTTTGATGTCGCTCCTTACTTTCAGTTTAAAAAACTTGTTTTTTTTTATTTAATTGTATGAAGAGACAAGCCAAGACAGATAGTCCAAGTAATTGAGAGGCAATTTTTTAAATGGCTGCGGCACGGGTAAATGGCGGGAGAACTTAAAGTTTTACATCGAGTTATTGTTTCTTACAAAGCAGTTAACGTGGACTTCAAAAACATTGGTGTTCAACTTTTTTAGTTTTATCTTGTATTTAGTTGTATCTAAAACGTACTTACAGTTCAACTTTGATCCCACTGTTTTTAAGGCTAAAAGTTAAAACAAACTGAAAATGGTCCAGCAACTCGTAAAAATAGTTACTTGGCCTGGAAAAAAAACATAGATGCTGCCTTTGTTTTTAAGGTATTTTTTTGTATTGTTCAAAAGTCGCAAACTTTAACCTACTAATGAACCTGACTATAAAAAAAAAAACTTAAAAATGGTCCATCAGAACGTAGAAGTAGTAATCCACCATTATTAAACATTGTTCTTAGCCTTTTTTAGAGCTTAATTTTTAATTTTAGTAAGTCTCTATACAGTATCTCAACTTCAAATTGATGTTTTTACTGACCAGTAGCATTTTATATGTAGTATTAAAAAAAACTTACAGCTCGACTCCAAAATTACTGTCTTTTTCTAACTAAAAATTTAAACTTTAGTCTGTTTAAACCATTACTTTGCTAGGTATAAGATTATTAGCAGTGTTTTTAAAGTAAATTATATCCTGTTTCTGGCATTTAGATTGCAAACAAAATTATCTTCCATCAAATATTATGGAATTCCATAATGAAATTAAGATAGACATCCAGTTTAACTGTTTAAAATATGTTATACCATTTTATCACCTGTAACAGAGCCCCAAGCAGCTAGACCCAATTTGAGTCAATTCCATTTAGCTGAACCTAATTCAACTCAATCCTACTGTATCTCAGCTCCAGTCAACTAAACTCATATTCCGCTCAAACCTCATTCATGCCCCTTTGATTCAACTGTATTCAGCTCAACCATTCAGCCAAGGCCGTATCCAGGGGATTTAAGGCCCCCTCACCCCCCCCCCCCCAAAAAATATTTGGCTGACTCGTAAAAACTTAACAAAAATGGGCATAAACAAATTTTGTATGCGTTTTAGAGTTTTTTTGTATAAACCCCTCCCCCCAAAAAATGAATTTATTTTTGAGTAAAACCCCCTCCAAAAAAAATCCTGGGTACGGCTTTGCATTCAGCTCAACTCCTTCAACTGCCCTAGCAGTTGAAGGAAGCAATATGAAGAACTTTGATAATTTCTGAATAGGCCACTGGAAGTTTCTGGATATTATCGATGACGTCGATGAAGTTTTTCGGCTTTACCTCCTGCTCGAGCAAAAACCACTTGGCAATACCAGCTTGGGCCTCAAGAAGAATCTGGTCAATGTCCATTTGAGAATAAAGTTCAGAGATTTCCTTTAGGAGCCCTGCATCCATGAACTTGGTAGAGCTGGGGTCCAGAGCTTCGAGTGTACTGAGTACTGGAAGGTTATCTGTAAACCATCTGTCGAATTCTGCAATCAGACGATCTACAGTCTCCAGGTATTCTCTTTTCATTTCTTCTGCTAGAGTTAGAGCTCTATTGTCGGATTCAAGAAAGATTTTTCCTAACGTCAAAGTGTTCATGAATTCTTTCAAGCGTTTTTAATCTTTTGGGTTCTTCTAGGTCGTCCCTTCTGGCCCGCAGAGGAGGATTCGGTCACGGGTCCATTCATGTAAGGTACTTCAATTTCAAGACCTTCAGCAAACTCTTTTGCCTTCTCCAAAAGCGATGCGAATGAAGCGTCAGAGTGCAGTTCAGCTATTTCCTTCCTTGTTGCTTGAATCAAGGTGCAGGACCTAGATATTACCAGATCAACTGCCTGAAGCTACTCAGAAAGGGAGTTTGCCGTCCTCAGAATTGCTTCCATATAGAGCAACTGGAATGTAACTGTGAAAGACTCCATTTTTATCTGGAGCCCAGCTGTTTCTGCTCGAGCTTCACTATCAGCTCCCTCGCTGACTGGAGACAGTACAGCCGGAATACATTCATATCGGAGTCTTATCTTTGATATTGATTGATACCAGTATGACCATCTTATCGCATCACTCTTTTCTAATTCCAGGACTGGCAGTTGAGTAGCCTTTTTGGGCTCGACAAAAAGCTGATGTCTGGTGTTGCTGTTGGAAATGAATGTGTTCAGATTTCAGACTAACGAAAAAAATGAGCCAACAGTTCCAACACCTTCAACGCAGTTTGCAATGACCAAATTTAGTTTATGCGCATGGCAATGAATGTATATTGCTTGTGGCGCTTTCGCTCTCAGTCGCGCTTGAACACCAGAGAAAGGCCCGCTCATCACGCTTGCTCCGTCGTAGCACTGAGCAACACAATAGTTCCAGCCGAGACCAAGTTTCGCCAGTATGTCGTGAATGAAACTCTCAGCATCCAGGCTTTTCATATGGTAGCATCCTATTGGTCTTTCTCGTACTCTTCCCTCGTCGAAGTGCCTTAGAAGAATGGCGATCTGTTCTTTCTTTGAATTATCTTTTGTCTCGTCAACAAGAACAGCAAATTATTTGTCACGCTTAACTTCTTGCACTATTGTAAACCAAAGCCTAGATCCGATCACTCAAATTAGATCGTTCTGGTGTTCGTGGGACATATAATGACCGTATCGTCTTTGCAGCTTGTTAAAAAGCATGGGGGAATACTCGGCAAGAAGATTGCAAGTTTCGACGAAATGTCCTTTGTTTGCCCAAGATTCGGTCTCATCGTGGCCGCGAAAGGCTATACCCAGTCACCCCAGTAGGGTCGTTACTTTCAGTAAGGCCTTTACGTGTTCCCTGTTCTCATTCATCTCCTTATTCCTGTCCGCTGACGAAACAGATGTGGTGAGTTGCATCTCCTTGGTTTGTATAGCTTTGAACTTCGTCCACGAAACTGCACTGTCCCTGTCGTGGTCACTTTTCGCCTGCTCTTTTAGAACGCTTGAAATGTCCTTCCATCTTCTTGCACCGGTCTCGATGAAAGGCCTTGCCCCGTATCTCTTTCCCCGAAGGGTCGGTGTGCCGCCAAAGTGTGTGCAGCAGAAACAGAAAACCGAATTTTCCTTAACTGAGTACTCAATGATGCTTTCCATAATACGAAATATTAAATGACCGTCTTAACTTGCCGTTTGCTGAAACCTGTTGTAGGGTACCGTAGTAGCTGTGGTTGACATGGATGGTCGTGGGAGGATGAAGAAATATCAGTAAAACCACTTGAACGATGGTGCTCTTCATATCGAGTCGTATCTCGTCCAGATTGTGCCTCTTGAGCAGTGACAGGCGCAGCGTCTCTTTGAGTCGTCTTGTTTTCTACAAGCTCGGTCTGACTGACCACCACATCCTTCGAGGGGCCCAAAGCGACGGCAATAGACTATTCGGGTGCTGAGTCAGGCACTTGAAAGGTATACCCAAAGGTTAAAGCCACTCTTGTACTTTGAAGTACTATTGAACTCATTTTCTACATTTAAACAGTTGCTTTTGTTTAGTGTGTTAAGTCCAACCTGCGTATAGTCAGGGCGCCACGCTTGGCTATCTCGCTTATTTCAAGAAGGCCATCAAATTGCTTGTCATAAATGTCACAAAATCGAAAATTTTCTTAGTCACCGAATTCGTCTTAATCACCGAAACGAGGGTAAGAAAGAAAAACAAATTACAAGGGAAAGAGAAACTTCTTAGTTCTAAACTCAAAAATATTTGCTACTCCGCGGCATACTCACATTTGGTCCTATTCACATAAGCGACACAGATTGACAGTCAATATTTCTAATTTAGCATTAAGGAGCCAAATAATATCGCTTTTTAAGATTATTTACTTCCTTTCAAGGATGTTTGGGGGGCTAATTTAAGAAAAATGCATGTCCCGGTTGTAAATCCCAAAATTTTTGGCGCTTTGTGCCAGAAAATTCTGTCTCGGACATTCACCCAGTTCTTCTGTCTACCACTAAACAAAACAATATGACATTTTTTAACCCCTAAAAGAGGTACCATATCTAAGAAAGTAAGAAAGAAAAAAAATACAAGAGATAAAAAAATTCTAGGTCCTAATAAGATTATAAGATTATTTCCTTCTTTGCAAGGATGTTTCAGAGGTTAATTTCCAAACTATGTGGAAGATGCATTTTCTTGCATGTAACACCAAAATATAACAAAATGTCAAGTTTCGGAGCGTTCCACCTCTCGCAAGCAAGTCCCGTTTTTTTTTTGAATCAACATGGTTGATTTAGGAGGGGGAGGGGTAGGCTAATTTTCGTCCCAGCCCCATCCCTTCGTGGTATGTTTCACATTTTCAACTCCTGGCGCCTGGACTAGTAGCAGTTTCCACTTTCGGCTCAGCAGTTCGGGAAAAAAAGTGCTAGAACTCCTCCATGGTGTGACAATTTGATCCTTATCTACCCGTTAAGACAATAATAGAAACTTTGGGCTTAATGCAATAGCAACCCGATTCGCAAAAAGCCTTTGCAGTAGTCCTTGAATGAATGATTTGGGTGTCATGATAGATCGAAAATAAGCTAAAGGCGCGTTCGATTTGCTGTAGTTTCAGTTACGTCCTGCTCCGTTGTGGGCTTATTTGCGTTCTTTCTGAGACGTTCTCCCTTTGAGCTTGAAGAACTACTGATAATGTGACCGCCAAACAGATTCATAATTTTGGACCAAATGGCAAAACGTGAAGCGTGACAACAGCAAATCGGATGCGGCTTCATATCACCAGTCGGCATTGTAGCAAAGCGAATGCGGCTTAATATCGCCTGTCGGCATTGTAGCAGTAGCCTACCCAGCTAGAAATGAGATGACTGCCGACTTTGCCAGAAAAGCCATAGTTTAACACCATATAAACTACCCAGCGTGGTTCAGAATAGTAACTTTGGTCTACCAGGTCCCGAAAAAAAAAACGACTTGATAAAACACAAAATACTGTAGGCTACTTACTTGCCGAGCCGGCTCACTTGGTTTTTGCTTCTTAATCCATCTGTTCAGAGAAACTTGATTTTTTGCTTCTTTCTCCTTCTTCAATGTTGCCAATTTACGCTTTTGAGCTCCTGACAAACTCATGAATTCTCAATGGCTCTTCAGCTGCTGATAGTAGATTGTAAACTGGCGAACTGGGTGAATAATACATGGGTTATATATGGATGGCCTTACGGTTTTAAACAAATTCATTCATTTAAACTGATCTTTATATCCGCAAGTTAGCTTTTTAAATTAGCTTGGTCAGAAACTGATCTGTCACTTCAACCCTTGCACGACCGAGTTGCACTGGGTCGTGCAAAAAAAGGCCTTTTTAGGAGGAAGCTTGGGCCCCCAGAAAAATTAGGATGGGCAATGGCCCACCCCTACCCCCCCCCCCCCCCAAAAAAAATGGCGCCCCTGCATTTTTACCCTTCCCCTCTCAAGATACTTTGCCATCTGATTTTTTTCCAAGAACAGGACTGCGTTTTTCCAAGGACAAAATTGCCTTGCAAAGTGATTACTTAATAGTTGGAATTATCCCAGGCAATAGTGTTCAGTAGTTCAGGGAGGGGCGTCATCCCCTCTAGATTTCGGTTAAATTACATCACAACTAAATTACAAAGCATAAACTTGATTATGTGTCCTTATTATATGTACACAGTAGAAATATCTAGATATCTCTACTGTGTTATTTGTAGCATACTAAAGTGGTAGCACTTTTTTTTCAGAGATGCAATAATAACTTGTGTTGTCAATACTGGTACAAGTCTCTTAACTGGTACAATTACATTTGCAATTCTTGGAAATCTTGCACAATCTCAGGTCAGTGTTTTTGAAAAAAAATGCAGAACTTTAGCTAATTTTGTGTTTACTAATCCTTTAATTCGTGCGTGTCTTTAATTTCGGAAAATAACCTTTATTTATATATGTAAAAAAAGTATAAGATCAAATAAGAAATCTGGCCAGTTGAAATCGTAGATCATCTTGGGGATAATGGATTTGAGTTCAGCGTTTAACTCGTTTTCCGTCCTAAAGGTAAAATATTGAAAATGCACAATTATTCCTTTTGGAGTTGAAGTTGCATTTGTGGAGAAAAGTTTTCTCCACGGAGGAAGGTGATCTTTTCTCTTCTTAAACGGTAATTTCCAAAGTTATAGTTTTGATCAGTCTACCCTGTTTGTCTGACGACCGAGGGGAATGAGTTGGAACATTCAAGGACATTTTGTTCAAGGGGGGAGAAGGCAACTTCAGTTTTTTTTTAACGGGGGACGATTGCTCTTTGACTCTCAAAAAAGAGTACACTCTATGGCTCTCTTATTTTTCATGACTATCCTTTGGCACGCTTCGCTGCTAGTCAATAAATATTTTGAACAACAAAATTAAAAAAAAAAAGTCTCAAAATCATTTTCGGTGAAGCTAGATTCAATCTGTTAGTCGTGTTTACTTCCATTTCGTATGTTACGAAATGAAGCATTCCATATGCTTGTACGCTGTTGTATTACGGACGGCTAAGCTGAGATCGTCTGTGCCAAAATCAGTTTTCCAGTTTATTAGTTGTTGTCAAGTATTAAATAATTATTTTCTGGTTTTCGCTGGCTGGAAATTCCTCCTCGTTTATTTGTTGTTCGTCCTAATTTTGCTTCCTATTTTTATGAAATTATTTCACATAGCCTACGATATCATTCTCCTTTTTTTCAATATGTACATTTGTCTTTAATTTAAAAATCTCTAATATAAATTTTTCGTTTCGAACAAGACACTACAAATTCTTGGTAATAAAGTAGCATGTTTACTTCACTAGTAAGAGCAGAGTAATTTCCAGGTTCTGTAAGCAAAATTTTCAGAATTCATAGAGAAAAAGGACTCTATTAATTGTAGTTCACTCCTTGGTTTCAGGAGGAGCTCCAGCGGAAATATTCACTTTCCCCTTTCAAGGTTGACTTTAACCTTTCCATGTTAATTATCATTAATATTGGACATAGAGTCAATGCTGAATATCTAAATATAATTTATTCTCCTGCATTTGTATTTTATATCATTTTTCCCTTTTTTACAGTCTCTTCTTTTCTCACCTTTTTATTTGTTTGATTTGCAAATAAAAAGAGGTGAGTGCGTACAAATTATAAGAACAGATACAAATTTTAAAGAACTCGTTGTTTTCTGGCCCAAGGGACTCTTCGCCCTGCGTGTGAGCCGCGAAAGGTTCATCTAAAGTAATATGAAATATGAGACTACTAGACTTGCCTAAGAGTTAGCATCTTGTATTGACTTTGTACAATGATTGTTTATATCGGAGTACTGCATTTCTTTCATTAAATGTGTATATCAAAGCCTCCCTATTTTGTATTTTGTTTATGTTGCATATAAACTCTAGCCCCCGTTCCCCAGAAAAATCTTCGATGCCACTTAAAATGTTTTTGCTTCGCATCCGGGCTTCAATGGACTTTCATTTTGTTCATAATTCCAGAATCAAACCATTGATGACGTAGCAACCGAGGGACCTGGATTGTTGTTCATTGTCTACCCATCAGCAGTATTAGAACTGCCCGGATCTCCTGCTTGGTCTGCCATCTTTTTCGGAATGGTTCTTGTAAGTATTATGCTAGAGCCAGAATATAGTCTAATATTTAGCTGAAAACTAATGCCTGAGCCACATCATAGTCACATCTGTCAATAAAAAAAGCCAAATTTCATGAAAGACGCGGCATTTTTCTTGATTTTAGCGTCAAATTTCTATTTAAAAAGCAGGAAAGCAGGCAAAAGACATGTAGACAATTTTCTAAGGTAACGATGAACAAAAATGGACAATGAAGACTACGGTTGGAAAACAAGGAACAGCACTGACTGGCCACAAAATTTTATTAGGTGCAGGGTCTTGCAAAAAAAATGATATGATTTTCTATCTTTCTGACTGTCTCAACCAAAATCATAGAGGACATATGTAAAGTATATGCGCCAGCATCACTGCCGTATATAAATTAGCCAGCACACACTTAATGTAACTGTATTTTAGTACCGTTAGGTTTGCAGACACTTTTCCATTGTTACTCGCAACACTTTTCTGAAGTTACTTACGTAAGTTACTTGATCTGTAATAAGTGCTCGTGTGCTCCTAGAGTCTGAAACATATATTAAACCTAAATTCTTTTTACATGGTGTCTGGGTAAGGCATGGTTTCCTCGATCGATACAAAAGGTGCAATGACACTGGAAAAGCTAAATAAAAGTACACACTCTCCGTGCCCAATAAAAAAGGTGATTTCTCCGTATTTTTGTGCATAAACAAATACCTTCCAAGAACTACCCTGACTAATTTGGTCTCATTTGGTGTAATATACCCTCCAAAACGAACCCTTCAGTGTAAGTTTCTATATACAACGTGTTATGCATAAGAATCGATGTGCTAGTTATTTGTCTGAAAATGATTAGTTAAATAGAAAAAAACAGTACAGAAATTTTTTTTTTTATTAACCTTCTTCAAGCTTTTGGGGCTGAAAACGGGATACCTAGGATTCTGCAGAAAACTCTCAGCCAATTACTTATCTGGAACCATTCTCATAACGAATTAACATAACGAATTTTTAAAGTATCTCCAGAGTTTTGATGCTTTATTAAGCTTTTGATGTTCACAAGGGAGTGTACTTTATTTCTTTATTGTACCTGAAGGCTAGCTGGTATTTCTCACTACGGAGATCGGAGACACTTGGTAGGTTACATTTAAAGGTTAAGATGATTCTTTTGCTAGTTGAAAGGACAAATAAAGATGACACAGGAGTTTGTGACTAATATTTTGCATCGCAAAAGAAAAAGACGCTCGTTCATAGAGTTTTTCTCAAGCTTTATGAATTAGTAAAAAATATAAGCAATCATGTCACGATAGGACACTGAGTTTAAGTATGGCGAATTGTACTGTATTATGTATTGACCTGTAAGACTATTCTTTTAAATGAATATTTATTTCAGATCATTGGTATTGACAGTCAGTTTTGTAATGTTGAAGCTTTTATCACTGGAATGGTTGATTTCTTCCCAGTTTATTTGCGACCACGCAGACGGTGGTTCACGCTTATTTCTTGTATCGTTTTTATGCTGCTTGGAATTCCGATGGTTACGCAAGTAAGATTTCCCTAATTCATCCCATGCTGACTAAGAAACATAATGAGCCCCTGCATCACCAAATCTAATCAATGCAACCTAACTATACACATTTCAACCCAATGAATCTGGTCCTAATCCCAATCCCAAGCAATTCAACCGATTCCTTAGACTATCAAAACGCTAAAGAAAAAACAATTTAAAACTTTAAAGACTAGTCAATATATCAGAAAAACTTCCATTTTATGCTGATTATAAATAAGTAACACTTATAAGTTTGATCACTACCCATCGAATATTATTGAGATGTATAAATTTGTATAATTTCCAAAAAAAATGGAAAGAACTTCCAATAGTAATCTGAAGCAGCTGGGCATTGTAGTATTCTGTAGAATTTGGATGTAAAAACCACCTTCTTAAGGAAATGTCAAGGCCAAAACTTCATACTTTTAGCATCAAGGTGCATGTCTTTTTTGGGGGGGGGGATAATAACGGTGAAACAGTAGTCGTATAGTTTCTGTAGAGGTCTCATTCAAACATAAATGAAGATTTCTGGTGTTCTTTCAAATAATCGAAAGTCATCAAGGGGTGACTCTCATTCAGTGCCATTTTAGGACCCTGGATATTTCACAGCCCATACAAGAGGATTAAAGATCGTGATTCTTGAGGCAAATTTCAATATAGGCGTTTTACTCAGAATGTTCGAAAAGTTTAAAAAAATATGCCTCCAAGGCGGCAAGACGGATGCAAACCTTAGAGAAGCGCGGACAGTTTGAAGCATTAATCATTTCATTTCAAAGGATTTGCCAAAAGGCCTCCAGAAAGTGGTAAGCTGCATATTGTAGAACTGGAAATTCTACAGATATTTAGGCTAAGAGTATTTTGCTTTTTCGAAGGAGAGAGACAAAGAGAGAGAGAGAGGGGAGGGGTGGGGGGAGAGAAAAATAATTTATTAACCAAAATAACGCTTACATAATCTTTTAACAATCATCGGGGAAAGCCATTGGGTTGTACATGATGATTGTTTCCATCTTTACATCTACTAATATATATTCACACTTCACCTATAAATTAAAATCACAAAAAAAGAAGAAGAAAATGCAAAGAGCAAACAAGTAGCGAAAATATAAAAAATTTTAACTATTAGCACACACTATTAAACAATATCGCTGATAGACCATAAGTGACGCGGAAATGAATCACCAGCGAGACGTACTCAAATTAACTTAAATCATTAACAACTTCCCAGAAGGTAGCGTTTCAACCAACTCTTGAACTCGCTAATATTATCTGTCACCTTTATACCCTCAGGGAGTGAATTCCACAGCTCTGGTCCTGCAAAACGCTGCAATAAAGATCCGCGTTGAGTACTCCGAGCCTCAGACACTATCCCTGAAGAATGCCTAGTTTCTTAACAATGATAAGACGTGTTAGACTTAAAAATTTTCCAAAGGCACTCCGGTGAAGTAACGATTCAAACATTGATAAACAAAAATAGCTAGTTGATAGTCTTAGCTAATAAACATTTAGAATTTTCATTTTAGCGAAGCAACTCAAAGTACTATTTTCAAATCTCACATAATCTCCTGAGACACGAACAACTTTATTTTTTAGAATTTTAACTCTTTTAAAACTTGACACAAAAGAACTAGTCCAGTGCAAACAACCATAAGATAGATACGGACTGATAATAGAAGGATAGAGGATCATTAGAATTCCTAGTGGGAGCTCATTCCTTAGCCTTCTTATAAGACTCAATGCTCTTGCCACTTTTGCTGCTACAGCATCACAGTGTAATTTCCAACTCAAACTGCAATCAAGATAAAAAACTAAATATTTACACTGAGAGCTTGTTTTAAGAATACACCATTTAGACATATTTTATTATTTAAAATAATGGGAGTACTGATTCTACAAAAAGTCAAAAAATTCGTCTTAATAACGTTAACATATAGACAGCTACGTCTCGTAAAACTTGCCTTATTTGCCTTTTGCATCAAAAGAGTTTCGCAAGATGATGTTACTGTAAACACCGTGTCATCAGAAAAGGACGTGATTAATGTCCCAGGAATTTAAAATCGCATAGTATCTGCATAAAGTAGGTAAAGTAGGGGCCCAAGCACCGAACCTTGTGGAACTCCGCAATGGACCCCATAATTTATTGATTTGCAGCCATCAACATTCACTCTAAGTGTTCTCTCTCCAAGATAAGACTCAAACCAATCCAAAGATACATTCTGAACTCCTAAACAACGTAGCCTGTTCAATAAGATCTTAAAAACAACAGTATCAAAAGCTTTGCTAAAACCTATGAAAATTTAAAGCACTAGCTCCGCACGTTCAAGTGCAGAAGTAACAAAATTTGTGAGATGGTGGACTGCATATCGTAGAATGGCCTTTCCTGAATCCAAACTGTGTTTCTGCGAGAAATCCATATAAATTCAAATGGTTATGCAATCTTATATGCGTGACCTTTTCATATACGTAGCTTTGAAAACAAAGACAACATCGTAATCGGTCTCCAGTTCGAAGGATCAGTCTTCACACGTTCTTTACGCAAAGGAATAACTGTGGCCTCTTTTAAACGTGAAGGAAACTCACCCTTTTTTAGCAATAAGTTAATCAAAAATACAAGGCTAGGCGACAAATATACCACTACTAATTTAAATGTTTGCAAATTAAGACCATTACTCACAGATGAATTTGCTTTCATATATCCTATTATTTGGTTCATCCTCTCTAGATTAGTTTCAGCAATGTTTATGTTTACCCCTTTCATCTTTAAAAGGTTCAGCAGTTTTACTGCTATTATTATCTGAAATTTCACTTACTGATTTCCCTATTTCTGAAAAATCTTCACCCAAAACATTAGAAATTTCCTTCTTTCAACAACTATTCTATCGTCAACTTTTAGATTAGCTGGATTTTCATTTTTCTTGCCACCATTTACTCAATTCCTGCCTAAATTTATAAATATTCTCTTTTTCCTTTGTAGCCTTTTCTTTGTCCTCTTTATTTTTGGCCTTTGTGTACGTAGGAAGGAAGTCACTGCCACCAGAGGAAAATGATCAGAAGACTCACTAATTTTTACATCAGCATAAAACTAATAAGTAGGCGAGATCGAACAAATATGTTATCGATTAATGTTGCTGAATGTTGAGCAACGTGCGTTGAAATTCCTACTAGAGGATATAGATAATGACTAACCATAAAAGTAAAAAACTCAAAATACCATTATTCAAACACAAAAGATCAAAATTAAAGTCATCCATGCAAATAAACTCGGAAGTACTCAACTGGATCTTATCCAAAACTCGACCAAAACTAAGTGCAAACTCTTCCCATTGAGCACTCGGTTTTTTATTTACCTCACTTATCAAAATCTTATTCCCGCCAATTTCCAGCTCAAGAGTAAGAGTTTCAACCTTACCGTCTTTCAAAATGGAATAATCCTCCCTCAAATTAGTCACAAGATGCTCCTTGACTAGATATTAATTAAAAAAAACTTTTTCCACAAAATAAGTTTTTCAAAGAAAAGTAAAGAACTCCATTAAACAAAAAATGAGCAAAAATAATATCAAATAATCTACCAAGCTCGAAACTACCACAAATCATCACCGATAAATAAATGAAAGCCAAAACGAGCAGAAATTACAATAAATAACCGATTCAAACTCAAAACGAGCAGAAATTAACATAAATTGGGCGCAAATACCCTATGCCTTCCCAAGGCCAGAATAAAATTTGCACTTTACTGAAAAAATACAAATGAATGTGCATTGTCAGTTTAATATACATATACTGATATTTAGTAATGAAAATGTTAAAATTATTTGATTTATTAAAGTTATAAAAGTAAAAACATTTATATTTTTTCTGTGAAGTGCAAATTTAGTTCTGGCCTTGGGAAGGCACAGGGGTTCTGTGCCCAATTTATGTTAATTTCTGCTCGTTTTGAGTTTGAATCGGTTATTTATTGTAATTTCTGCTCGTTTTGGTTTCATTTATTTATCGATGCTGATTTGTGGTAGTTTCGAGCTTGGTAGATTATTTGATTTGATTTTTGCTCAATTTTTGTTTAATGGAGTTCTTTACTTTTCTTTGAAAAACTTATTTTGTGGAAAAAGTTTTTTTAATTAATTTGTGTTCGTTTTATATTGACATAGTCTTTTCAGGGAAAAAGAAAATAACACTTTAAATCTTTTTGTTTTTTAAGACTTTATAGTTTGGCCTACTATTTGTATACTGGAGAAAGATTTTCAGCAATTTTTAACAACATACACCCTTTTAAAAATCTGGACACAAATAGTACTGTTTAACTTAGTTTCATACCTCCTCTAGTTGACCTGAAATGGAAAACTTGATACCATTCGCAAAAAATATGTTGTAAAAAAAACTGTGTGTATGTGTTTCTACGACAACGCCTTCTATAAAACCTTATATGCCCCCCCAGGGCTTATTTTAAAACCTTTGCCCTGAGGGCTGTGGTGCAGTATTCTCCTCTAAAACATATTTTCTATCTGTAAACCAACTGCGCTGAAAAAACTGGCTATCTCAAAATTTTATTGGACGTGTTTGGGGGAATGATGGGCGGGGGGGGCTAGTTGCCCTCCAATCACTTTCGACTATTAAGAAGGGCACTACCCCTTTGAATTTCCAATCGAATGAGCTGTTTTTAAAGTTTCTACAACAACGCCTTCTATAAAAACATTATATATCCCCTGGGCATAACTTAAAACCCTTGCCCTGAGGGCTGTGGGGGAGTGTCCTCCTCAAAAACATATTTTCTATCTGGAAATCAACTACACTGAATAAAATGGCTATCTAAAAATTTTGATTGGATGTTTTTGGGGGAATTATGGGCGTGGGGGGGGGGGCTAGTTGCCCTCCAATCATTTTCGACTATTAAAAAGGGCACTAGCCCTTTGAATTTCGATTCGAATTAGCTTTTTTTGAAGTTTCTACGATAACACATTCTATAAAAACCTTATATGCCCCCAGGGCATAACTTAAAACCCTTGCCCTGAGGGTTGTGGGGGAGTGTCCTTCTCAAAAACACATTTTCTATCAGGAAATCAACTAGCCTACGCTAAACAAAATGACTATCTCAAAATTTCGATTAGATGTGTTTGGGTGAATGATGGACGTGGGGGGACTAGTTGCCCTCCAATCACTTTCGACTATCAAAAAGGGCACTAGCCCTTTGAATTTCCAATCAAATGAGCCCCTTTTGAAGTTTCTATGACAATGCCTTCTATAAAAGCTTTATATACCCCAAGACATAACTTAAAACCCTTGCCCTGAGGGTTGTTGGGGAGTGTCCTCCTCAAAAACATTTTCTATCTTGAAATTAAATATGCTGAACAAAAGAGCACTAGAGCATCTGATTACCCACCCTATGAGCCCCCTTTGAAGTTTACATGACCATGCTTTCTATAAAAAGCTTATATGCACCCAGGGCATTACTTAAAACCCTTACCCTGAGGGATGTGGGGGGGGGGAGGGGAGTTGTCATTCTCAAAGATATAATTTCCAGAACTTTCAACTACGTTGAAAAATGGCTATTTCAAATTTTATTGGATGTGTTTGGGGGAATGATGGGCGTGGGGGAGGGGCTAGTTCCCCTCCAAACACTTTCGACTATTAAGAACGGAACTAGCCCTTTGAATTTCCAATCGAATGAGCCTGTTTTGAAGTTTCTACGACAACGCCTTCTTATAAAAACCTTATATACCCCAAGGGCATAACTTAAAACCCTTGCCCTGAGAGCTGTAGGGGAGTGTCCTCCTAAAAAACCTATTTTCTATCTGGAAATAAACTAGCCTACGCTGAACAAAATGGCTATCTCAAAATTCCGATTGGATGTGTTTGGGGGAATGATGGGCTTGGGGGGCTAGTTGCCCTCCAATCACTTTCAACAATTAAAAAGGGTACTAGCCCTTTGAATTCCAAATCGAATGAGCCTGTTTCGAAGTTTCTACGACAACACCTTCTATAAAAACCTTATATGCCCCCAGGGCATAACTTAAAACCTTTGCCATGATGGTTGTTGGGGATTGTCCTCCTCAAAAATATATTTTCTATCTGAAAATCAACTACGCTGAACAAAGTGGCTATCTTGCAATTTTGATGGGATGTGTTTGGGTTAATGATGGGCGTGGGGGGGGGTATGGTTGTCCTCCAATCACTTTTGACTATTAAAAAGGGCACAAGCCCTTTGAATTTGTAATCGAATGAGCCTGTTTTGAAGTTTTCACGACAACGCCTTCTATAGAAACCTTATATGGCCCCAGGGCATAACTTAAAACCCTTGCCCCGAGGGCTATGGGGGGGGGAGTGTCCTCCTCAAAAAGATATTTTCTATCTGGAAATCAGCTACGCTGACAAAATGCCTTTCTCAAAATTTTGATTGGATGTGTTTGGGGTAAAGATGGGCGTGGGGGGGGGGCTAGTTGCCCTCCAATCACTTTCGACTATAAAAAAGGGCACTAGGCCTTTGAATTTTCAATCGAATGGGCTTTTTTGAAATTTCTATGACAATGCTTTCAATAAAAACCTTATATGCCCCCAGGGCATAACTTAAAACCCCTGCCCTGAGGGTTGTGGGGGAGTGTCCTCCTCAAAAACATATTTTCTATCTGGAAATCAACTACACTGAACAAAATGGCTATCTCACAATTTTGATCGGATGTGTTTGGGGGAATGATGGGCGTTGGGGGGCTAGTTGCCCTCCAATCACTGTCGACTATTAAAAAGGGCACAGCCCTTTGAATTTCCAATCGAATGAGCCTGTTTTGAAGTTTTAACGACAACGCCTTCCATAAAAACCTTATATGCCCCCAGGGCATAACTTAAAACCCTTTCCCTGAGGGTTGTGGGGGAGTATCCTCCTCCAAAAACCCATTTTCTATCTGAAAAACAACTACGCTGAACAAAATGGCTATCTCAAAATTTCAATTGGATGTGTTTGGGGGAATGATTGGCGTGGGGGGCTAGTTGCCCTCCAATCCCTTTCGACTATTAAAAACGACACTAGAACTCTCAATTTCCAATCTTATGAACCCCTTTTGAAGTCTCTACGACGACCCATTCTATATGAAGTGCCCTGCTTTAAAGAAAAAAAAATAAACTGTACATTGCGTTAACATTGATCTTATATGCCCTCAGGGCATACCTTAAAACCCTTGCCCCGAGGGTTGTGGGGGAGTGTCCTCCTCAAAAAGATATTTTCAATCTGGAAATCAACTACGCTGAACAAAATGGCTATCTCAAAATTTTGATTGGATGTGTTCGGGGGAATGATGGGCGTGGGGGGCTAGTTGCCCTCCAATCACTTTCGACTGTTAAAAAGGGCACTAGCCACTCCAATTTCCAATTGAATGAGCCCTTTTCGAAGTTTCTGCGACAACTCCTTCGATAGGAAGTGCCCGGGTATTTAGAAAAAAAAACACATTGTGCCTACATCGTTCTTTACTTAGGCAGCGCTAGCGCGCTGCCTATGATACTAAACTTTCACGTGCCTTCGTTCTTCCACTTTTTACAATAAGCTGGTATCCTGGAAAACTAAAAGGTGACAAAGAATGTTCTGACGTTAAAAAAGTCTCACGTAGGCCTATAATATCAAATCTGCAATTTGTACTGTCGAGCATCTGCAGAATCTCACGATACGATGACGTAACGTGACAATTCTAATGACCAAGACAAAACAAATTTTCATCAGTATTAAATTCCGAAGTAAGCAGATTTATACAACAGATATCTCTATTCTGTCGATGTGACAGAAGAGCTTTCCTGCGCAATGTGAGCATTAAGAATATCTCCAGCTCGGAACAGATTATTTTCAAGGACGTTTATAGTCTCTCGCCACAACTTTAAGATAACTTGGTGGAATACATCTTCTATAAAAAAAAAAAAAAAAAAAAAAAACACAAATAGTGAAAATATAACAACTTTTAAGTATTAGCACACACTATTAAGCAATATCGTCGATAAAGTAAAGTAAGTAAGTATGACGGCACTATACCCTTAAGGTCCAAACCGGCGGTGCTGATCTCCGTTTCGTTGCCCTTCAGCCAGGAAGCGCAATGGAGGGCTCGGGGCCAGCCATTCTGTGCTTTCGCACATCCTTCCTCCTTGGACACCCTTGGTCTATCGTCGATAGACAAAAAACGACGTGGAGACGAATCACTAGCGAGATGTACACAAATCCGACCTTGATCAGACCACACTTTCTTATTCCCGTATTTATCCCGTACTAATTTCTGAACATCACGTCTTTGTTTCGTCAGATTTTCTGACATAAAAATGTCAGTGCGAGCTAATTTTGACTTTTCTTTGAAAACTTTAGAAGCAAGGTCTTTAGACTTGAATGTTACAACTACAGGAGCAGTTGTATCCTGTTTACTATTACCTTTGCTTAGATTTAATCTTTTAACTTCGATAACATCTTGATTTGATATTTCAAGCTCCATTTTGTTTGTCACTATATCAAGAACTACCAACTTCAAGTCACTGTTGGGAGGTTGTTTAACCCCATTGAATATGAGACTACTTAATCTCTTTTCTTGTTCATACTTATCAAGCTCTTGCTCTGCAACTTTTTCCCTCAATAAATGAGCACAGATTTTTTAAATGTTTTAAATCATTGGATAAAAAAAAAGAATTTCGGCTCAAATTCAACAACTAATGCTCTGTAAATTTCACTTGAAATCGACGAGCTTTGCGCGTTGATTTCACTAACTGTGTCCTTAGAAAATGACTGTTTGCCTCCAACAGCTGCCAATTTTCATCTAATATCTGATCTATTTTCTGAGCAAGGTTTTCCACGACAGACCGAATTTCTTGTTCCGTTGCTGTAATCTTGGTAATACCAGCGGTTGATCCCAAGAAGTTAAGTAAATTAGTATTTTCAGACGCTTGCCATTTAGGCTAAGCTTGTCTTTGCAAATTTCTTTGTAAATGTCTAGTTTCAGCACAAGTTCTTCAAACGCTCCCTTTAGACCTTTTCTAGAGTTTTCTAGAGTTTCACCTTTTACAATCTCATGTTTTATTGCATCCAAAATCTAAAATTTGGAAATCATTAACGATCTGGGTATCAGGTGCACCGTAGCAGAAAACTAGATACCTGGAATTTTTTGTTTTTTCATTTCCTTTCGGATCTATCACTTCAACAATACGTACAGGCCATTCAGGGTAACCTCGAAACCTAGCCAATGGCAGCTTATAAACAGTAAATTTAGCCATCTGCTTAACTAGCCAGGAATTTTTTAGTAAAATATCGTAGACTTACACGCATAAGCGTAGAGTTTCGATTTCCCCGGGGGGGGGGGGCAACCCTTGCATCAAAAACAAAGCAACATAAAAGCTGTGTTCGCCTTAGGGGAGATATGGGTCAGATGGGACGTGTATATTGACTTGTTGTTTTATCTCGTTAGTCTCTTAAATTCACAACAGAGCGTCAGGTTAGAAGCGTGGAAGTTTTTTTTTCGGCGATGAGGTAAAAAAAAAGAGGTTATTTCTGTCTAAAAAATCCCAAGTTTAACATCGAGACTCCTCGAGCAAGAATAAAAGCAAAAGTTTAAAATTTTAACCCTGTATTAAAGGCTTCTTTGGCCTTCTTCTAACAATAGCTAAGTTGTTTGGCTTGGTTCAAATCTTGCAGTCAAGCACATCAGTACACAACCGATAGCTTCGTAGAAAATTTGGCGATAAGTATCTTCAGGCTTAGACGGATGGTAATGAGCACCGCTGCCATCAAAACGACTGGGAACTTTTCGTTTTCTCGGGAGATTTGGTTCATTGATACCCAGAATGGTTGCACATGAGACAGCTGCCTCCCATAGCAGTTTAAACCGATGTTCATTCCTCATACCTTCCAAGACCCAACGGAGGCAATCAATTATTTCCTCTGCATCTCTGAAGTGGAGCTGCGCTCTTTGAAGTGCAGTATTGGAGTCTTCTACTGCAGTAAACATAATGGGAAGAATTTCTATCTTGAAGAATGTATAAAAGTTGGTAAAGGTCTCAAGAAATCCATCAGCTTTGGCTGTCTGTTTACGGTTTTCTGGGTGATTGCTGAAGTCCTCAAGCTAGTGGATTATTACGGAGTAATTGCTAGTGATTTCCATGATATAGGGCTTTCTTAAGATCCACCTAGTTGGACAGAATTATCGGAGTACCACCTTTTTATCCAGCTTTGCGCTGTTGAAACTTGAAAAAAGTTTCGGGGAACCTCTAACAAAAGCGATAAATCTCTGGATCATATTCATAACATCCCTCATATTGATGTTAGTTTCCACCGCATCCTGAGCAACCAGGTTCAGACTGCAAGCACAGCAATTTACATATAAGGTTCTTCCCTCCTGGGCCTTCGCCAGAAATTGTAGACCCCTTTCGTTCCCAGAAATTTCAGCAGCGCCGTCGTAGCATTGTCCACGACGATTTTGTAACGAAAGACCGAAAGGACAAAGGACATCCATCAAGCCCTTAAATAGTGTTTCACTCTTTGTGCTTTCAGTTACATCAAATCCAAATCTGTCCTTTACAGGAAACATCAGCGGTTTTGTCAAGCATCACTCCAAAATACTTGTACTTTTTCACTTGATCTATGAGGAGTCTAAGCGTAGCATGGCATATATCCTCTAATATTTCATTTTGAATGTCAGGTGACAACCACTTGTACTTTTCTGGTCTGAAAAGCCACTTTTCTAAAACTGGAACATCCTTTGTCCTTAGTTCAATAAGGCGTCGGAAGTTCAAAGACTCTTCTTGCTTACCTCTTATAGGTATTCCTCGTGAGGCAAGGTATTTCAAAGACGAGAATATGAGCTTCAGAGCTTTGCGAGAGTCATGAGATTCTTGCTTGTGTTGTGCAATTAGCTGTTGACATACATCATTACCGCGGCGTAAAGAGTCTTTGGTTGCTATAGCTGCTTTGTGAAATGCCGAAGCGTCGTGCGACTTAAAGCGATCGAGCGCCTTTTTCCAGTTGCTGAACTCTTTCGTTACGAATGTGTCAAAGGAGTCTTTATCGCAAGAAGTCTTTGGAAGGGATATTTTAATATTCACTGCTTCTGTGCAGACTGTACACACAGCACCGTTCTTAGTCGTTTCGGGTCGTAAGCAGCGGTACTTTTCAGTCCAGCTAGCTGGAAATGTTCTGCCCTTCGTAGTACTATTGCTACCAACATCGCTGACACTGACTGTATGAGCTACACTAGACACATTGCTACTACTAGGGCTACCTTGGTCATTTGCTTTCTCATTTACATCACTAGCTTGAACATTACTGCTAAAACTACAAGTACTCGGTTGTTCGTTTATCTGTCCTGTTTCGGTTCCAACATGTGAGTTCCCACCTGTAAACTTGGTTCTGTCTTTAGAGTTCTTAGCAGAAAAATAGTGTTCTAATATTTTAATTACTAAAGTTTTCGCCTCTCTTTCTTTCACTCGCAGTCCGTTCAAGTTCAAAATGATCACTGAGCACTGACGGTTTCGCCAGCGGATCCTACCCTTCATTTTCACTTTCGTTCACTTTCCAGGAAAAGGGGGTTCATGCCAAATCAAGTTTAAATTTGAAACCTAATTATGGCTGTAACTGTCAAAATTGACAGGTTCTTTTTCTGCTCGCCAGGAAGGAAAAGAAACTGATTTGCATGATCAGTCAATAGAATCAGTCTTAAGACTAAGAAGATAACTGTGAAGTCTGCTTGTGCCAATAATCTGAACATTACACGACAGAATTCAAAATTTCTTGGAGGAGCTGAGCCCCCTGGGCTTCACCCGGGGATGGGGGGGGGGCTTTGGCCCCCTGCACCCTCCCCCCTCCCCCCGTACTCTACGCCTATGTTTACAAGTCAGCCAAACTGTCCCTTGTAATGTGTCAAGCTGAACAAAACTGAATTGAACAACAAATTATGCGAATACCTCTTTAATGCATATATTTTTCACCAATTTAATTCATCGATCCAAAATCCTATTTGAATTATTCCGCAATCACTTACTGAACCTGTTGTGCAATCTGATTAAGCTTAAAATTTAAACTTGTTTGTGACCATCCAGTTCAAAGCCTAAATGACTACTAAAGAGACAGCGTCAGACGTCTGGACGTTTAGAAGAGACAGCTTTAACTTATACAAATGAGTAACTTCAAAGAAAACTTTTTTTCAGTAAATTGCATTGCTCCTAGTGCACTTCTAAAACTAATAACAGTTTACTGTAGCACCTGGCGGCAACACAGATGTGCACGCTCCTTCTCCATCCCAATCATATTTAAAGTTTCATTCTTCATCTCATCTCATGTATCATCTCGTCATCTCATGTAGTTCAAATTTCCTTCAAATTATTTCTGATGATCCCTTTTCACCCTATTCTGGAACAACAATTCTTGAATGGCCCTGATGAATGGCCTATAAGAACAGTATTTTGCGATATATGATCTTTCATCTGTAAAACAAGGCCTGGCCATGTTAACCTTTCTTTCATTAAAGCCCTAAAAAGTGGGAAACTTCAGTTTTCGTACAGCTTACTGTACCCGAGTACCTAGAACTGTCCTCGGACAATTCCTTTAGAAAGCATTTTCGGAGCCAACATTTTAGAGCCATTCGTTACTGCTGTCGACACCGTGGTCTTTAGCCACATATTAGTGACGCTTACACAGATTTGTCACTTCCTTATTTGTATAAACCTCAAAAGCCATCCGATCAGATGATTTGGCTTCCTAAAGAATGACAATATCCAATGACATTGAGCGTGCCAAGCTTTATCCAATCCAAGCACGCCAGAAAAAAAAAGAAGAGCAGAAAAAAAACCTCAGAACTTTTTTAGTTCCCCTCTGATAACCGTGAAACAAAAATGGATTGAAGTGTATTCATTTTACATATAAATATGCTTTCGTTTTTATGGTCATCCGGAGTGGAAATAAAAAAGTTGTGAGCTTATTTTTGCTCTTCTGAAAATCTACAATTATGGAGATACGACCTTTTGATACCTGACTGACGATATATATGTGCGTGCATTTAAGAGCCAGTGGTCATAAACACAAAAAAGGCAGAAAAAATGTACAAAATTAAACAAATCGAACAATAACACTCAACACAATGAAATTTTTTCTTCCGTGCCTCTAAAACTTTCCCTATAAAAGTTTTCACCGCAGTAATTAGTTCCCTAGAAGAAGTCTCCAAAACACATGAGAGCCGTGGTGGTGCATCCCTACAAAAAAACCTATTGCTTAAAATATCCAATCTTAGACAATTGCTCCGAAAATGTTCCAGATCATCCCCATACTCCCCTCAAAGGGGGCAATACACCAATCTCCCCGGCCATCGGCCGGTTTAAAAAACTAGACGAGCGCACGGTGGCACACTTTTTTTTTTAATCAAGTTGGTAACAGAAGAGAAACCTTTACTGCATAGTAACAATTTTTGCAAGTTTTAGCTAAAAAACTATATCATCTGCTCAAAAATGATAAAAATTTTGTCTGGAGATGATACTCATATCTTTAATAAGTTTGGAATTATTCAGGGTTTATTAACATAGCTTCACAGTAAAAAAAAACACCACGCTAAAGCGTGGTGGCATGCTTGTACCTGCACATATGAAAAGTTTAAATACAAAAAAGTAAATACATAAAAAGTTTCATACAAAACCTTTGTTTTTGTAAATATACAATGAGTCCTCCTCTAGATTCGCTTCATAGGGTAGAATGTATTCGAACTCGGCCATCAGTATGGATGTTCGAGGTTGTTTTTTTTATTGAAGAAATTGTATATTTTAACTGGACATTATAGCTTTCAATTTTATGTTTAAATGTTTTGACAAGTAAACGCTTGCTTACGAATGAACACCTTATATTTGAAACATTTAGAATAGAAAACGTTAAAATAAACTGTAAATAAAACACTTAGTACTTGTTGTACAAAAAAGTATTTCAGTGAAGTCCTACAAAACTTTAGGGAAAAGTGGAATGTGTTGAGCTTTGGGGTAGCCTCCCTAGCGTACAGGATTTTCTTTCCTTAAAAGCTACTTCATATTCAATCTAGAAACCCAAAAAAAAATAACTAATAGGCTACGTTCTTAAAGCATGGAAAGTTGTTTCATTTTCATGCAGCCTCGTTTCCAGTTTATGAAAATTTGCTCATTTTTCCGTGATTGCTGATCAACGGGAGGAGTAAAGGCACAAATTTAAGAAGGCCCAAATATTCAAGGTAAAAAATAGAAGTTGTAAATTTGCCAGGACCTTAAAATATTCTCAGAGACCCTACTCTTGTACATGAGCATGTTTTCTGTAATAGTTTTGATGATTTCTAACAAAATTATATTTTCAGGGTGGAGTTTTCCTATTTCAACTTATGGACAGTTATTCAGCCAGTGGTATAACTATGCTTTGGGTTGTTACATTCCAAACAATTGTTATTTATTGGACCTTGGGGCGAGGGATGTACAGAAAGATGATTGCACACATGCTTGATAGAAACATAAACATATACTTTGAAATCTGTTGGGGATATATAGCTCCAGTTGTCATGGCGGTAAGCTCTATTTATTTTATGTTTATTTTTGTTTTCCTGTTATAAGATTATTCTTAGAATCAGCAAACCGATAGTAGAAACAGAAGAGCAAATATTAATCCCAAGCCAACGCGACAAATAGAAAAAAAACTTAACTGAAAAAGAATCCACAATCTAAACTTGTGTTTCTTCTGCGTTTGGGATTAAGTGTTCACCCTTTACAGCATTCACTTTCAAGTCTATTTCTTGAAAAAGCTTAGAAATAAGCTGGGTATACTTTGCTAGTTTAAACTTAGTACGAATAATAAGTAATACATCATCTGAATACGCTATATAAGATAAATATAAGATAGAAATATAAGATAGGATCATAAAACACGAGGGAGTAGTAAGAGAATTCAATAAGTCGAAGAGAATCAGCTTCTCATTTGGAAGGCACGAACTGTGAAGGATCATCCTAATTTTATCTTAAAAGGAGGAATAACAAAAAAAATTTGACGCGCAACGCCTTCTAGGCGTCCAATTCTCTTCAGATCTCACATGGACCGAAATTCTCAGCAAAGTGAGATTGTCCTGCTCCAGGAAGATAGGAATTATCCCAATATATAGAAGTCTCCTGGTGAGTCAATTTCGCCTCTTTTCATGTTATGCATCAGAACCGCCATAGAATATGCATGCACTCTTTTTGCCGTTGCTCCAAAAACCCGTATCGCTCCTTTGCAACTTGGTCAAAACCGAGCAGCTTTTGCTGCAATTTCGAAAAACCTGGAATATCCTCCCAGCATAAGTAATCCCCAAAAATTCATTGCTTGAAACATTTAAGTGAAAGTACAACAATATATCAAAGCTGAAAATAAAATGAAATGAGGAAATTACCTGGACAGTAACTTTTCTAAATAGCAGAAGTAGAAGAGACAACCCTATATGAAGATAGCAGCAACTAAAACATAACAACAACGAAGCAACAGCAACACACATAGCAGCATAATAGAAAAACTTGAGTAATACCAGGCACTAGCGGAGTTTAGGAAGACGAGGCTTACTGAAACGAATCAAACAATTCTGGGTAACGAACTGTAAGTAAGGAGCGACTCGGCTCAATAGTAACCGAAACTAAAAAAAAAGGACTTTGATATCAATAGATGCATAAAAAAATTATATTTTTATGTTGATTCTAAATATATGATTCTAAATAATTATGTTGATTCTAAATATATATATAATTGATCAAGATTAGTTTTAACCATCAAAAGTTACGAGCCTGAGAAAATTTGTCGGATTTTTATGAGAGGGAGAAACACCCCCTAAAATTCAAAGAATCTTAATGAAAATCATACTATTAAGTTCAGCGTACCAGATAACCCTACTGTATAGGTTTCAAGCTCCTATCTACAAAAATGTGGAATTTTGTATTTTTGGCCAGGGGAAAGATCACGGATGCGTGTTTATTTGTTTTTTTTTTTTTTTTTTTTTTTTTTTTTTTTTTTTTTTTTTTTTTTTAATTCTTCTTTGAGAAGCTTGACTGATTGTCTCAATTTCTTAAGAACGGCTCCTGAAATAAAAGGACTGTTTAATTAGAATATGAAGATTTTTTAAGAGTGCTAAGAGCTTAAGCGTAGTCGGGTGATCGTATCGAACCAAGGGTCCTAGAGAAGCAGGAGAGGGCTCATTCGAACAGAAATTAAAAATTTCCTGAAGAAATTTTACAGCGGGGCAAACTTTACCAAAATTAATATGCAAATTCCGTTTCGTTTTAAGTTTTAATGTCGCTCCTTACTTTCAGTTAAAAAACATATTTTTTTTATTTAATAGCGGACAAAACCTAAAAAATGATCTGTGGTGTTTGATTCATACAGCAGCAATTTACTGACACAAAGCAGCTTTTGCTAAGGATTTCGTATGAACTGGAACCTTGCCTACGTTAGAACCTAAAAAAACGGTGATGTTAATAAATAGATTGAGTAGCAAAATAAAAATAGATTTTGAAGATATTCTGCACAAATATTCAATAAATAGCCTAAATTTCAGGCAATAAATCAGTAATTGAAAAGGTGTCGTCAGACATTCCTTGTTGGCTTTATTATAAATGAGAGTTTTATTTACTTCCAAAGTGCTTTATATTCTGTTTGCTCACTCAAGGAAACAAATTGGTAAATTTTGGAAAAATAAGCCGGAAAACGCTAACAAGTTGGGAGATAAGCTGAAAATGATTGTTTTGATTCCAAATTTTTATCAGTTCTTGGATGATTTAGAAAATTATTTCTTGTACGAACAGATTGCTTTTTAATAATTTTTCTAAATATTATTATTTTCTAATAATAAATTTTTTCTAATTATCTTTCTAAATATTAGTTTTGCACGAAACTACTCTTTCTAATAGCATCGTAGCATTTGGTGATTTCATAAAAAGGTTACATTCATTCTATTGTTAATTTGAATAATTAGAATCTGGTGTCAGGACATTTAAGTTCAAAGTTATTAGTCTGCTCATTCCTGATCATCAGTTGATGATGGGTGAGCATCTCCAGGATACAGCTAATCCATATTTTAGAACACAGAAATCGTTAAAAACGGATGAATTATATGGAAAATATAAGAATTTACAGGCACATCGTACCATTTCAATTAATTGAATGATTGAACAATGTGTTAACTGAATAATTAAACGCTAGTCTAGTAAGCTTGAATATATTGATTATTTATTGCCACTTTTGTTTGCCACTTTTGTCGGTTTTGTTTGCAAGTCTGCGTCTTTTATGCCACGTTTTTTTGCCAGTCTTACCACTAGTTTTGTTTTATATATCCAATTTTTTATATGGCTTAAAGCCTTGAAATACAATGTTATTATGATTATTGGTAATTTTATTTTGCATTGAATTACAAATGGCTTTCTATGACTAGGAAATGTTTTCTTTAATTGCCGTCAATAGAGACGTTAAATCGAAATGTTTAAAGGGTGACCCTTATCAATTGAAACTGAAATTTTAGGTAACTGGATTTTGAAAAAAATAACTTGAAAACTAAGTTTCGATACAATTATAGAAAAAAGTTTAATTCATAATAACACCAAATACAAAAAAAATACTGATTTTGGTTTGCGCTTCTAAAGTTGCTATCCTATGAAAGTCTGTATAATTTCAAGAAAAGGATAAGAACCACCTAAAGGGGACATCTTAACTATAATTACATCTTTAAATTCAATATGACTGAGAAAGCTTGAGTTGAGGTTCCAAAGCCCCCCTCAACAAATATTTGAAATTTTTAAGTTTTTCAAATAAGTTCTGTGAGTCATTAAAGGCAATTGGAGATAAAAAAAAAATGATTCAAAGATTCATGACCGGTTAGGTAAGATTGTAAGACCTATTCCTGTTCAAAAGGTCTTCAGTCTTCGAACTGGCGCTTCAATACTCCGTCTTAAAAAAAAAAAAAAAAAAAAACTACCGAATGCAGATTTTTTTTAATTTTTTTTTCTCAGGGGTGCTGGTATGAAACCAGTGCTCATAAATGTCAAAAGTGAGCTAATTTGAATGGAAATCATAGAGGCATATTTTGTAAGAGAGATCTAAATAGGGTCAAAATGCTTTTGAGATGACCAATCAGTTTAGATCTATCGAAAGGCTGGTCATTACAAAAGATTAAAAACTTCATCTAAGTCTGCCCAAGAGGCATCTTTCAAATAAATATAAGCATAGATTTAATTGTTAACCGTCCTTCATTTGGATGAATATATACAGATTTATTTGGAAAAACTAAAAAAAAATTAATTTGCCATATATATACTTATTATATAATATATATTTATTCGGAGGGCTTTGATGTCCTTTTAGAAGTATTTTCAAATTCTCTTTTAGAATATTTTTCTCTTTTCATTTAAAATAATATCCTTTTAGAATTTTTAAAAGGAAATATTTTCAATTTTATTTTAGAAATATTTAAAAATTTCCTATCAGAAAAGCTGGTGATAGCGAAAGCCTCAACTATCTTTATAAAAATATATTTATCTCGATAAACCTTTACGAAAAAAAGATATATTTCATCCGAGTTTCTTGATGTCCTTTCAGAACAATTTTCAAAAGATTCTTATTTTTACAGGTAATTTTTATTTTTTACTGTGCGACATATGAACCAATTAAATATGGTGGCTTTTACACATACCCTCCTTGGGCAGAAGCTATTGCCTGGCTAATCAGTTTGTCTTCTATGATCATGATCCCAGGATACGCCATCTATTTTATTATAATAAATAGACAAGTTGGCTCTATAAAAGAAGTGAGTATTAATCGTTCCTTATTATAGATTAATATTACAGTAGATTTATAGATAATAAATCTGTGTATATATATGTATACATTGATGCTATATATATATATATATATATATATATATAACAATAAAGCATACAAGAGATAATAATCTGCCCATCAAAGATTTTTGTATTGTGCTGTAACATTTACTAAAACTTTCCATAATAGATAATCTATTATATATCTATTTCTGTTTCAAATGATATGAAAAATGAAGAAAGAACAGGTTACCCAAATCACAATAAGAAAAATTACTTCGAATTTACTGAAAAAATTGTTTCTTACATAGCGTGGGCTTCTGAATAGGAATGGGAGACGGGATTCGATATAGAAAGTCAGGTTACTCGGATTCGTCAGGATTCGACATAGAAGGTCATAGAAAGTTAAGACACTACAAAAATGGCACTTACTGCTTTTATATTGCCTGTTTTGTTTTGTGTATCCCAGAACATAATTTTGAATAAAAACTATTGCCAGTGGTCAATAGAATCCTACACACAACTTTTGCCAGCTTTTGCTGAAATAAAGTTTCTTGGGGAAGACACCGTTTATACATGGGGTCGCCGATTTTCAAAAATCATATAAACAATGCGATACGTGCTTTTACGTGGGGTTGCCGATTCTAAAAAATCATGTAAACCATTTGACACGTGCCAACATGATGGAAGTAGCCTAAACATGGCCCAGTATATTCCATATTTGATAGAACAATTGATACTCTTGCAGGTGCAACAGGTTGTGGAGAGAGGTCAGTCCCTCATTTTAATATGTCAAGCAATTGTCCTCCTTGACATAAAATTCAAAATCCTGGAAAGTCCTTCAAATTTGTCTTGGAAAGAATCTCCCCCGAACTACCCGTATGCAAGTGTTAACGGGAAATAGTTTTTGCTGTAATAGTTTCATTTCTTTTTTTGTGTGTCAGTTTTACATGGTAAAAATTACAATGTACCGTTGATAAGATTGTATCCATGATTTTAGTTCGGGGAAGTTTTCTTTAGGAGTGCCAAAGAAACCTTTACAAAACGCATCAAAAATTTGTTTATATGCATTTTTGATACTTTTTTACGAGTTGGAAAAAAATTTCGTTGGGCAGGGGGGTTCAAACTTGGTAGCCTCCCCCCCCCCCCGTATATTGTCTTGGCCGTTGATTATAACTCAATCAATACATACGTGGTCATTCAAATTATTTCGTCACCTTGCTATAAAAGTTGCACTAACTTCCACGTTGAAGCAAGTTCAGTCTAACTATAAAGGGACGTACACAGGGGGCCTCCCCCCCCAAAAAAAACAAAACAAGAAATATTCAAAATTTCTCTGAATTTTTGGGCACTCTCAATTCAAGATATAATTTTTTGTTTTTAATAAGATTTTGTGGTTCATATATTGGTTTCTTTGATAAATTTTAAGCTGGTAAAGCGAATAGATGTTTTTGAGTCACAAAATTTTCTTGAAAGTCTTCTCTTTCACTGTGACGTTAGTGTATACTAAGGAATGAACTGACCAAAAACCCACCTAAGCTCCACAATTTTTCAACTGGTCAAAAGATGAAGAGTACTCTTCTTCTGATATAGTAGACTACTGTGGAAGAAAGAGCGAATACGAAACGCCTCGGCAGGGGCTAAATCTGTGGAAACTTAGGGCAAGGCGACAATTGTTTTAAAACTATTTTTTTTACTAATTTCTTTTTTCAGATTTGGCGAAAGGGAACCACCCCTATTTTCAAGGCTCGGAAAGGTGCACTATTTGATCCATCTGCAGTACGAACTAACGGTGAAGTAAATAACGGAGTTTCATTACCAACTGTAGAAAGCAAAGCGGATCTTGTTGAAAATGCTGTGATTACGAAACCATAAATATTTTTGTATACTAAAGAGATATAATATAAATGTTGAATTATTTTAAGATTGAATTACATAAACGATTTGTCTAAAAGTAAAATTAATCCAGCCAACGGTTTGAATCATTTTTATTTTAACCTCTTGATTATTTTCTAACTATACACAAAAGTCCTAAGCAACTGACTGAAATAAGAAAGGGGAGATTTAGTTACTTTGCAAATGATGTCAATCGATACAGCTGAATCGATCAAACAGTTTGTGGTAACAAATTTTAAATAATTGGCGACTAGTTGCAACATTAACCAAAGCTCTAAAGGATAGAGTTTTAATAGCAATATCATAGGCAGCGCAATAGCGCTGTCTAAGTAAAGAACGATGTTGGCACAAGGTATTATTTATTTATTTTTTGGCTTTTTGGTTTCTTATAGACCAGGGTCCTTTATATTGAAGGAGTTGTCGAAGAAACTTCGAAAAGGGCTCCTTCGATTGTAAATTCTAAGGGCTAGTGCCCTTTTTAATAGCCGAAAGTGATTGGAATACAACTAACACCCCTTCCACGCCCACCATTTCCAAAACAAATCCAAACAAAATTTTGAGATATCCATTTTGTTCAACGTAGTTGACAGATCTGAAAATTATGTTTTTGACGATGACACTCCCCCCACATCCCTCTGGGCAAGGTTTGTAAATTGTGCCCTGGGGGCATATAAGGTTTTTATAGAAAACGTTGTCGTAGAAACTTCAAAAAGGCTCATTTGATTGGAAATTGAAAGGGCTAGTTCCCTTTTTAATAGTCGAAAGTGATTGGAGAGACACTAACCCTCCTCTCACGCCCACCATTTCCCTAAGCACATTCAATCACATTTTTGAGATAGCCATTTTATTCAACGTTGTTGAAAGTTTTGGAAATTATTTCTTTGACGACGACAAACCCCCCACACCCCTCAGGACAAGGGTTGTAAGTTATGTCCTAGGGGCATATAACGTTTTTATAGATAGCGTTGTCGTAGAAACTTCAAAAAGGGCTCATTTGATTGGAAATTAAAAGGGCTAGTGCCCTTTTTAATAATTGAAAGCGATTGGAGGGCAAGTAACCCCCTCTCACGCCCACCATTTCCTCAAAGAAATCCAATCAAAATTTTGAGACAGCCATTTTGTACAACTTAATTGAAGTTCCGGAAATTTGGTCTTTGAGGATGACACCACCCCCCCCCTCCCACATGCCTCAGGGTAAGGGTTGTAAGTGATGCCCTGGGGGCATATAAGGTTTTTATAAAAATGGTTGTCGTAGAAACTTCAAAAAGGGCTCATTCGATTGGAAATTGAAAGGGCTAGTGCCTTTTTTAAAAGTAAAAGGTGATTGGAGGGCAACTAACCCCCCTCTCACGCACATCATTTCCCGAAACACATCCAATCAAAATTTGAAATAGCCATTTTTCAACGTAGTTGAAAGTTCTGGAAATTATATCTTTGAGAATGACAACTCCCCTCCCCCCCCCCCCCACAGCCCTCAGGGTAAGGGTTTTAAGTTATGCCCTGGGTGCATATAAGTTTTTTATAGAAAGCATGGTCATGTAAACTTCAAAGGGGGCTCATAGGGTGGGTAATCAGACGCTCTAGTGCTCTTTTTATGAGTCAAAGTGATCGCAGGGAAGCTACCCCCCCCTCCACGCACATACACACGTCGTATTGTCCCGAAATGCATCTAATTGAAATTTTTAGATAGCCTTTCTATTTAAAATAGTCTAAATATCATGTAACAAGGCTTTTGGGGGTTGAAACAAACCCCAGAGATTAGGGGCAAGGGTTGTAAGTTATGCCCAGGGGGTATTTAAGGTTTTTATGGAAGGGATGGTTGTTTAGCTCTAGAAGAAGCTCTGTCTTTTTCCCTGAAAAAGACTTTGTCAATATAAAACGAGCAGAAATTAAAAGCCAGAATATAATTTGTACTGTACTGAAAAAAATCTTTTAAATGTTTTCATTTTTATAACTTTAAGAAATCAAAAATTAATTAAGAATTTAAGTAATAAATGTCAGCATATGTATATCAAACTGACAATGCACATTTTTTTCAGCAAATTCATTTGAGTTTTTTTTTTTTTCAGTGAAGTACAAATTAATGCTAAGTCTATGAAGGTGAAAATTTGCGGGAATATTGATTGTAAATATGAACTAAATGAAAAGACATCATGTGCATTCAGATTGTCAAAAGATCGTATCTCGAAAATCGTTTCGGGTATTAAGTTGGAACTATCAGAGAATGCTTAAAGGCGATAGTCAATTGACGAAAAGGTGATATGTGCACGCTTTTACTAGTACTACTGCCGCTGTTACGTTTACTAGTTATATGGCTTTTATTACTCCAACTAATACTTCTATTGCATCTACTTGTAAGGCTAGAACCATTGAGATGAAAGTTTCAAGAAGTATATGAATATACAGGTTATCAAAAGGACATATTGCCAATGTCATAGCAATGACTAATTGTATTAAGTCGAGACTTCCAGGACTTGATGAGAGGGGTGTTCAACTAACCAAAAGGTAATATTTTTATACTTGTGCTGCTACTAGTACTCGTGCTATTACTATTAATACTACTCCTAGTACTACTAATACTAACACTACTGCTGTGACTACTATTACAGCTATGCCTAAGGGTATGAAGGTGGAATTTTCAGGGAACTGTAGGGGGGAAGACGAGCAGAATCCCAACACACTGGTATGCAGGTTGTCAAAAGGGCACATTAGTAATATCTTAGGAACAGTTTTGTGTGTGAAGTTTAAGCTTACAGGACTTGTTGTGGGGGATGTTGAACTAACCAAAAGCAAATGTTTGCATCCTATTGCTACTGCTTCTACTCATACTACTACTGCTACTACTAAAGCTAAGGCTACTACTATTAATTCTACTGCTACTACTACTTCTGCTACTACTATTACAACCGGTTCTACTACTACTGCTCCTTAAGCTAAGGGTACTAAGGCGAAATGTTGGGCAATATCGAAACTGTGTTGAACTCAATCAAAGCACATTATGCCCGCGAAGGTTGTCAGCAATGCTTCAGGAAGAGTTGATGGTATTAAGCTTTAATTTTAATATTAATTAATTAAATTGAAGCCTTCAGTGAACATTTAGGCAGATGTTAAACTAAATCAAAACTAACTATGACCATATAGATTGTCAAAAGGGTTAACAAAGCAATATCTCAGGAGCGGCATACATTATTAAATTATATCTTTCAGGGTAAGTTGTGGTGGATTTTGAACTAGCCAGAAGGCTCTGTGTGTATAATTTTAATACTAATTCTAAGGTTATTGTAACTAATGACACAAAGGGTATTAAGGTGAAACTTTTAGGGAATGTTTAGGGGAGTCTCAATTAAACGAAAAGACTAGATGCTTGCAGGGTTTCAAAAGTGCATATAAGCAATATAAAGGGCAAAGCTGTTCTATCATAGCTGGTTTTATCCTTAAACTTCTGAAGGAGCTAATTTGATTGGAAATTAAAAGTTCTATTGCCCTTTTTAAAAGTCAAAGTGATTTGAGGGAAAGCATTCCTTCTCTTTAGCCCATAATTTTCGAAACCCTTCCAATAAAATTTTTGAGACAGTCATTTTGTTTGCATGGTTGAACGGTCCAGTAACTATACCTTTAGGGATACTGTGTATGTCAAACCCACACAGTTATGCAATTTGCCGATTTTGCTTTAAAACTAAATAAGGCTTTAAAACTAAATCAAAAGTCACGGTTTATACGCTGGTTGCTGATAAGCCATCAAAGCAATATCTTAAGAACGACTGAGGGTATTAAGTTGACAATTTAACTAAATCAAAAGAGTGTAAGTGTATCCAGGTTGTCAAAGAGCATGGATAGAATTTTTTCGAAATGATATTAAGTTTTACTTCTCTGGTCAACTAGAACAGGCATAGGACTAAATTAAACGATACTCCGTGTGTCAAGATTTTCAAAATAGTGTATAGAATATCATCTTCTTTTTCATGAAAAAGACTATGTCAAGAAAAAACAAACATAAATTAATTCAAAAAACTTTTTCCACAAAATAAATTTTTCAAAGAACAGTAAAGAACTCCATTAAACCAAAAATGAGCAGAAATAAAATGAAATAATTTACGAAGCGTAAAACTACCGCAAGTCACCATCAATAAATAAATGACTCACCCCCCCCCAAAAAAAAACATAAAATAAAATAAACAACCGAGTCAAACTCAATAGGAGAATAAATTAAAATGAGCTGGGCTGACAACCCCCATGCCTTCTCAAGATCAACATATTTTGCGCTTTATTTAAAAAAATACAAATGAATACGTATTGTTACTTTAATATATATATCATGATATTTATTACTTAAAGTCTTAATAATGTTCAATTTATTAAAGATAAAAAAGTCAAAATTTTAAAAGGTATTTTTTCTTCAGTAAAGTGCAAATTTTGTTCTGGTCCTGAGAAGACATGGGGGTTGTCACCCTAATCATGATAATTTCTGCTCATTTTGAATTTTACTCGGTTATTTATTGTAATTTCTCTTCGTTTTTTATGTTCATTTATTTATTGATGGTTATTTGTGGTAGTTTTAAGCTTGGTAGATTGTTCGGTTTTATTTCTGCATAATTGTGTTTAATGGAGTTCTTTACTTTTCTTTAAAAAAAATTTTTAGTGGAAAAAGTTTTTTTAAACCAATGCTAAAAGTGAAAGGCCGTCTCAAGCTTTCATTTTTGGTCTTAAGAATTTCAATTTTTCCTCGTGGTAAGAAATTATAAAACGGTCCTCTAAGTTATAAACAGGCCTCCAAATACAATAAAAATCTAAAATTTTATTTTTCTTCCTACCAGGAAAAAATATAAATTTTCGTAATGCTAAAAGCAATAGGCCTTCTCAAGCTTTCTTTTTTAGTCTTAAAAATTTTAAGTTTTTCCTGGTGGCCTGGCAAAAACTCTTTTTCTTTTGATAGTATATCTGGAGAAAAAAAGTTGATTTTTTTTTTTAATGCTTCGTTCCATTTAAGAAATCATAATGGGTCAAAAGAAGAGGAGATATGGTTGACTCACAATTAGAATTTAATTTTACTGTGAAAAAGTTAAGTGGAAAAGATTAACCATAATTTTTTTTTTGTTTGGTGTCCACATTTTAACAAAATAAGAAAAAACTCGAAAAAAGCTAGTGAAAATCGAATGCAAATATTTCGGCCGAAACCTCCACTCCACTTATTCTTTCCAAACTTACCACTATCCTTACTAGAAGAACCATCCTATACTGGTGACGTCTGCGTATAGTTCTTAGGGGTTTAATAATCCATAGATCCATCTAACCCTGCAATTTTCCGCTCTTTACCCAAAAAGTACTAATTTTCATTTCTTGCCATGATTTGCATTCTCATAGTCCGAAGCAATTCCATTTTTAAGTCGAAAAGGGTGAAATCCCATACAAATACTTTCTTTTCCACCTTGAATTACATTCTAACAGGCGAAGGCGGTTGTACTAGTGATAGCAGTAATATTAGTAGTAATAGCAGTAGTAGTAGTAGCAGCAGTAGTAGTAGTGGTAGTTGTACTAGTACGAGTTCTAGTACTAGTAGTAGTAGTTGTAGCATGTATCAGATTAACGACGCTTCTTGACTACTAAGGTCCTTTCGTTGGCACAGCAGTGTGTTGCTACAGCTGGGCTCGAACTCTTGGTCCCGTATTACCAACTCAAGATTGTACCAATTACGCTACCACAGGACCTAGTAGTAGTAGTAGGAGGAAGTAGTACAACTTTCATTTTGAATTATATTGCCAAAAGCTCTATCATGCCTCAAACTCTGGGTTTTCTAACATCTCATTTTTATTTTCAAACTTCTATAAGTAATGACTTTCCACGTCTAGTATTTCTAACCTAACAATTTTAGTTTTTTTTTTACCTTCAAATTTTGAGGATCACCCTCACTGTTCACATCCATAAATCATACTAATTAACGGATACCTACATACAAATCTTTCAAAACTCATTATAGCGAAATTCGGTCCTCTAAGCAAAATAGAGGAAATTTGACAAAAGAAAAAAAAAGATGCAGCCTCCTTATTGACCAATTTCTCTCTCTCCTCTTCATCCTGAAAATTAGAATGGTCAGATAATTTTAATATTTTTCAGTTTTGTTTTTAAAAATGTACAATCACATATTAGTTTAGAATAAAATTGATAAGCTCACCGGTATGTGAAACAAATCTACAAGAAATGATGGCTCCTTACTTGTCATGTGCCCAACGAATTGGATGACGAGATTTCCAGTAGACCAGAAGAAGCTCCACCCAAGAAATTGAAAGTTGTGTTGCTACAAGATTTATACGGAACAGATGACATTATAAATCAATTTGAAACAGGAATGACCCAAATCAAGAGGGCTTAGTAACGAAAACAAGCATTAAACCATACAATTGCGGGAAATGCAGTAAAATGCTTCCTCACCATTTTAGCTAGTCCACTCAGAGTTCATACTAAGAGTTCATACTGAAGAAAACCTGCCGTAGACCTGCCATACTAGTGAAAATCCTTATACCTGCATCATCTGTACTAAACCATTTTCTCGGAAGCCTGTATTATCCAAGCATATTAATGTTCATTCTGGAGGAAAGCCGTTTACCTGCAAGATATGTGAGAAACTATTTTCTCCAAATTCTACTTTGTAAAGCTATATGACAGCTCGTACCATTAAAAAACCGTATACTTGCAAAATTTGTGGTAAATTATTTTATCCCCATGGATAACCAAAATGATCAAGTATAGAATTCATCTTTACCCAGGAAAAGAATTTTTAAACTTTATTCTGCAAGAGTGAACATACTATATCTTTTTTTGCAATAATGTTATAATATATAATATATTTATTATAATATATTTATTATAATATTAGTAATTATAATATATTTTTGTCTTATATTTTTAATATACCTAGTTTAACATGGTCATTTAAAGTTTGAGAAACGCTTCCAAGGGAAACATATGACCAGTAATTGGAAAAAGACGGAAACATGTGAATAGAAACTTGAAAATCTTTAAATCGTTCGTACAGGATTTTCCCAAAATCAAATTTACTTGAAAAATATGTGGAAAACACGAATTCAATTGAATACAATTTGCAACTACTAGAAATTTTCCAGTCTAAAAAAAAAAAAACTCTAAAACTGTACGACAAAAATTACAAATAAAGAAAAACCTGGTATAAAACTTGAAAATACGAAATTTTGGGAACAGAATTTTCAGAAATTCAGATTTACTCGGACAATATTTGAAAAACACGAATCTATTAGAGCAAAATTTGAAAATATTAGAAATTTTCCTATGTAAAATCAATGTAATTTAAAACTTTATGACAAAAATTGCAAATTCAGAAAGAACTTGAAAGAAACTTGAAAAACTCAGCATCAAAATTTAAAAAAGACTAAATTCACAGAAAGAAAATCGAAATTCATCCAATAAAAATTAAAAAAGAAAAAATTAATTAAACAAAAATCGATAAACTCGGCAATTCACCGCTATATGTACCTACCTAGGTCAGCAAAGCTACCTACGCCTGTCTACATATACCTTATTTCAAAAAGATGAATTTACTTAAAGAGCCTAGGTTAGGTTACACTAAGCTTAGTTATCCTACCTAGGTTTCAATAATGTTAATTTAGGCTAGGTTGGATTTACTTTATCAAAATTCAAAGAAGACAGATTAATTTGAATAGATTGAGTTAAGTTAGGTTAAACTAACCTTAGCTACATTACTCTAGGTTTAAATTATGTTAATTTATATTAGGTTGGTGTGCTCAACTTTGACTTGACTTGACTTTATTTAACAAAAACATATACAAAAATTTTGTACAAAGGAGAAGAGAGGAATCTCGTAATGTCTCCTTTATCAAACAATAGGAGAGAAAAAAATTACACTTCCCGCTAACATAGCTTCAGAAAGAAAAGAAAAGTTGATAAGAACATAACAAAATTTAAAATAAATTTAAAGAAGAAATGAGAAAAAAAATACATAACTTAACTATCGAATCACGGAGATAGGGATGGGATTTACTTAAAAATTTATAAATAAATCAATAATACAATCAATCCCCGCTACTGTAGGCTGAAAGGACCATCTTTTTCAATTCCTTTTTATGTATGTATGGTGATGGTGATTCACTTACTAATTCAAATAACTTATATTTATTCGCAATATGAGGAAGTTGATATCTTAAACTTAATCTGGATCTCTCAATTTTAACAAACGGGAAAAGAAACTTATTCCTAGCTCTTGATAAATGGCTATGTTTATTTTCAACCAAAAGTTTCATACTATTGTAAAAATGATCTTTATGTTGGATTTTCAAAAACCATATGCCCAAATTAAGGTGCAAATTTTGTTGTAAATCCAGAATATCAAGAAATAGAAAAGATATTTTAATTTCAGATAATTCCTCTGTCTTCCTAGGGTGTGCTAAAAAATGGTTCAGAATTCTTATTGATTTATTTTGAACAATTTGGAGTCGTCGTAAATGTGAAGGGAAAGTCAGCATCCCAACGCTCGGACAATACTGGAAATAACAATCAATTAATGAAAAATATAAAGTTCTAATTATTTGGTATGGAAACAGAAACTTTAATCTATGCAAACAACCGAGATTCCTGGACACTGTTGCTTTAAGTTTACTAATATGCGTCTTAAACGACAGAGTTGAATCAATATAAATACCTAAATATCTAAATAAATCCACTCTTTTTATGGAGGAAGCTCCAATATTAATAATTTGAAATGACACACGCTTCACTGACCTCGAACTTCTCCCAAAAACCATAAATTCCGACTTCTCTAAATTAGGTATTAATCAGTTAGCATGAAACCAAGAATTTACATTCAAAGCAACAGTCTCCAAGGACAATCGTAGGTCCTCCTCGTTGCCCGCCCTCAAACTAATTGCTGTATCATCCGCAAACAATATTGCTAACTCATCACCTGAAGGCATGCAATTTGGAAGATCATTTACATAAATCAAAAAAAGTATCGGCCCCAATACAGATCCCTGTGGTACCCCTATATTTTGTAACGGGAAAATATGAGATGATTCTTCACAAACTTGGACTTTAAAACTTCTTTCAGATAAATACGATCTCATTAAATCCAGAGCTATTCCACGGATTCCTATATTTTCCAGCTTATCAAAAAGAATTGCAAAAGCTTTTTTTATGTAAAAAAATATAGTTGCCGCCAAATAACTATCATCCATAACCTCTGATAAGAAATGATGTAAAGCAGCTACTGCTTGCTCTGTTGATCTACCACTCAAAAAACCGAACTGATTAGGAGAAAAAAACTAATTCTTTTCCAGAAATGAAATAAATCTACTTTTTAGTATCTTTTCAAAAACTTTAGAAACAGGTGATAAAATAGTAATTGGCCTGTAATTGTTTGGGTTATCTTTATCACCTTTTTTAAACAAAGGTAAAATTTTAGCTACTTTAAGACAAACTGGGAAAAATCCATTTTTTATACAAGACCAAACCTAAATTAACCTATTTCAAACCTAAGGTAATAAAACCTTAAAAAAACCTTTAAACAAAAAAAACTGAAATAAAACCTTGAACCCAACCCTAGCTCTTCAAATTAATTCGTCTTTTTTAAATATGTTTATGTAAATTTAGCCCTGAGAAGTATATTAACCTAAGGTGGGTATAGATAGACGTCGGTAGCTAAATAGACCTAGTTAGCTAGGTAGTTTGATGAGTTTCCTAGTTCTTCGATTTTTGTTCGATTAATTTACTCTTTCAATTTTTTTTGATGATTTTGAGCTTCCAACTTTCTTTATTCCTTGTCTTTTTTAATTTAGTCTTTTCCAAATTTTGTCTTAAATTTTTCAAATTTCCTTTGAAGTTTTTTTCTTGATTTGCCATTTTTGTCATAAAGTTTTAAATTACATTGTTTTTAGAAGGGAAAATTTTTAGAAGTTCTAAATTTTTTTTAACTAATTTGAGTTTTTAAATATTGTTTAAAAAAAATTTGACTTTTTTAAAATTCTCTTCGTACAATTTCGAATTTCCAAGTTTTTCATCATTTTCTTCGTGATTTGCAGTTTTTGTCATAAATTTTTAAACTGCATTGCTTTTAAATTGGAAAAATTCAAGTAGCATCAAATTTCGTTCAAGCAAATTGGCATTTTTCAAATATTATTCAAGTATATTAGACTTTTTGAAAATTCTTCTCACACGATTTCGGAATTTTCAAGTTTTCGCAGGTTTCTGTAATTTTTCAAGTTTTGGTCATATTTTTCCCTTGAAAGCGTTATTCACACTTTAAATGACCATACACAACTACATCAAACATGTTAGAAAAAAAGGAACAAAGACATATATTTTAACATTAAAGCACAAAAATAGAATATATGTTCACTCTTACAGAATCTAGTTAAAAAATGTATTTTCTGGGTAAAGTGTAGGTCTGTACTTGCTGCTTTAGCTATTCGCGGCTGTTGCGGTGTTTTCTGCGTGACACTTCATATGCATGGAAAATGCAGAATTCTGAGAAAAAACTTCACCAAATATTTTGCAAGCATTCTGTTTTTGTACCGGAATGAACTCTCATCTCATCTCATCTCATATAACTCTCATATAATATGATTGTATAAGACGGAGCTCTGAGAAAATTATTTCGCACATATCTTACAGGTATAGAGCTGTTTTCCTGTGCGAACATTCATATTCTTGGATAATGTGCATAATGTACACGGTTTAGTACAGACTATGCAGATGATACTCTATTATGTATTCTCAAATGGATTTATAACTAGGAAATTTGAGAAAATGGTTTAGCATACAAATTACAGGTATAGGGTCTTTCAACAGTATGAACTCACATACTGTAAAAATACTGGGTCAATATGGGTCAATAAATTACAGTGGTGAGAAAAATTTTTACTACATGTCTTGCAATTGTATGGTCTTATGATTGTTTCCGTCACTGAGGCCTCTTTTTCCTAAATATTTGAGATGGTGACACGTGAAATAGCTTTCCTTGGATTTTTAAGTTATTCAGAATCTTCTTCTTTAGCTAGAATTTCATTTTGTCTGCTAGTGATGGGTATAGTTTGGGACACTTCTGTCTCAAGTTGTTTGATAGTATCATCTACTTCTGATAAATCTTGTAGCACCTCGATTTTTAATTTCTTGGGTAGAGCTTCTTCTGTTTGACTAAGACTATCGTCACCCAATTTGTTTTGCAAATTGGCAAGTAAGGAGCCATCGTTCCTTGTAGGTTTGTTCGACATTCCAGAGAGATTATAAATTCTATCCAAACTAATACGTGAATTTACACTGTTAAATTAACTGACGAATATTAAATTTTTTTACCCTTATTTTTCGTAGTATGTTTTATTGGCGAGTATGTTTTATTTTTCGTTTTATTGGCGAGAAATCGGCCAATAAAACGGCTTCATTCCTTGTTGATTTGATTTGCTTCTTTCTTATTGTGTTTACTGTATTAAGCTGAGAGGGCTTAATTTCGCTATAACGAGCTCTGAAAGATTTGTTTGTGGGGTATTCGTAAACTAGCATGATTTGTAGATGTGATAAGTTAGGGTAGTCCTTGCAATTCAAAGGGGAGAACCTAAAATGTTCAAATGAGAAACAAATTACGTAGAACGTCTTTACTTGCAAAAATTTTAAAATGAAATGGTGAAATTTTGGAAATTTTTGATTTTTTGGCATGATTGAGCTTTTGTCAATGGAATTCAAAAGCGAAAATTGTACCAATACTACTACTACTAATATTACCGCTATTACTACAATTAACTCCTGAGATGGCGTAGTGGGTTTAATCTCAGAATAATAATAAGGCACCCAGAGTTCGAACTCAGCTGTAATAACACACTGGAGGGCTGATGCAAGGGCACTAGTAGTCAAGGAAATTCTTTAATCCAAAGCAAACTACTACTACTGCTAGTACTCGTGCTAAAACTACTAATACTGTTACTACTCCTACTAGTACTGCTAGTTTCACCTATCAGAATGTAACTCATGGTGAAAAAAGTATTTGGGCGGAATTTCCCCTTTTTGGCTAGAAAATAGAATTTGTAAGGGCCATGAGAATGCAATTACTGATAATAAAAAAAGGGAGAAAAATTGGTACTTTTTTGAGGAAAAGTGAAAAATGTAAGATTTAAGTAGGGGTATTCATTATTCCCCCCCCCCCTCCCTCAGAAATATGCGCAGACGTTACCAGTACATGATGGTTCTTTTGATAAGGACAACGGTAAGTTTGTAAAGAATAAGCCTAAAATCTATAAAATGGGTAAGTTTTAAATGTAATCGAGGAAAGAAATTGGTATAGGAGTAAGCGAAAATAACAGAAAATTCTGATAAAATCTAAGTCAGGAGTGGGATTCGGAAACATCATGGTGTTTACCAGATAGCGTGCAAGATTTTTCCAGTTAGAACTTATGTTTCAGCTTCTCCTAGTTTCGTCATTGCATAAGCTGTGGATGGTAATATTCCCCTCTCACTAGCATAAATAAAAACGATAAGAATTTATAATTAGACTAAAATACGAGTCTGGAAGAATTTCAATTTTTTTGCTAAAAAGGTTTTTTTCAAGGTTTTTTTCAGGTTTTGTTCCAAAATATAGAAAAAAAGTTATAAAAAAACTCTCTGGAGGAAGTTAAATTCTTTTATTTTAAATCAAAGAAAGTAATAATTTCAGATTATCTCAAAGTGTGGGTTGGGGGGATTTTGCCCCTTTTTGGCTAAAAATTGAACTTATAAATTTTTTTCCAGCTTCTAGGGCTAGATATAGAATAAAGTTAAATTTAAAGAAGGGTCATCTAAAAAGAAAAAATAAATAAAATAAAAACTTCATATCACATTAGAATAAAGGTTTGGGGGAATTCACTCTTTTTTGGCTTAAAATGGAATTTCTAATGTTTTTCAGCCTATAGGGGTAAATATGCTATAGAGTTTGAAAAAAAAAATTAAAACTCTCCGTGGCCTATTAAAAAGAAGTAGCCCAAAACAAAAATAAACAGAATAATATTTCCAGACAACATTAAAATGATGGTCACAGGGAAATTTTGCCATTGAGAATAATACAATTCGGGTCAAACAAATTTAAAATAAGTAAGTTTTGGGTAAAAACTAAAACCTCTAAGGTTTTCTTTCATGCACTGCTGTAAATATATAGACTTTACTTGAAGAATGTAACGTAAAATGCTAATTCTTTGCAAAAATGTGGAATCTTTTTAAATGAAAAGGGTTTTGCTATTGAAATTTGAAAAATAAGAATCGTAAATCATACATTAAAAAGATCTTACTTGAGGAAATGTGACTTTTGAATCCTTAATTTTGTTTTTAAAAAACTTTTATTTCTGACATAAATGGTTTTCTTTTTTTTCAAAAAAAGTGAAGATTATTAAAAAGAGGCGAAAATTATGAAGTCGTTAGTTGCAAAGATTTGATATTTAGTATTTCGAGATAGAAGTCAGCCCCTAGCAACGGATTTGAAGGTAAAATTTATTTTCTAGGCTCAGTAAAATGGTTTATGCCTATGCAGTAAAGATTAAAGCAGTGTGGGAAAAAACCTAGTAAATACAAATATTGGAAAGTGCTACGTATTTGTGGCTAAAAGTGGAAATCTGAGGTTTTTTTCAGAATGTTACATAAAAGAAATTATTCAAAGCAAAAATTCCGAAATTAAGGTGCTAATAAAGTTATAATTAAGCTAATACGAAACTTAGTCAAAAAAAAAAAAAAAAAAAAAAAAAAAAAAAAAAATGTGTCTCAAACGCAAAGAAAGAGGATTTGGGTAGAATATCGCCTTTCTTGACTAAAAAAGAAATGAGAATTGTAAGATTTTTGTAAGCTTTTGTAAGAATTGTAAGCTTCCCTTGTCATAATTAAATCAAGATTGAAGACATATGAGACATCTAGGGCCTTAGCATAATGGCCCAGATGCGATTTGCGAAGAAATAAAAAAAAATATTATTTGTGGATATCTACCCAAAGGTGGACCCTCAAAATGTTTCTTATTCTGATTGCCTTAAAATTTGGAACTCTGTTTTAAACGATTATATTAGTAAGAACGTCATTAAATCGTTATATAGAGTTAACTATACGCATCATAAAAGCGTTTGTAAAAATTTAGATTGAAATGGTGTAGATTTTATGCACTAGTTTATTTAATAAATTTTTACTGAAAAATATTTTTTGTTGAACGAAATTATGGTGTTTTCTAAGAGATTTTCATATACGAAAACAATCGAGAAATGGTGGAAACAGTTAATCAAAGGCTACTTTATCTAACGGGAACTTTGGTCTAGAAACGAAGGAACATTAGCAATTTTAGGCCTCATAATCTGGGGGCAAGGTTTACGCTGTACAGTAGGCGTGAAAAATATAAAATTAAAGAAATTTAATGTCAGAAAAGCTTGGGGGCAGTCACCCCTGCCCATCTTAATCTCAACATTTACTTTAGTGCCCTCAACAACTGGGGTCCGGATGCTCTCTTAAAACTTAAAATTCATGTTTGGGGTTTGGATGCTTTCTGAAATTATAAAAAATCGCGTAAGATTCTAAATTTTAAGTTGATTTACTATAATCCAATTGCTATTTTGATAACTTACCTTTAATCATTAATGACTGTGATCGCGAGTCAAAGCGAGCGCAACATATCAGTATTTACGAAGCTGGGGGGTCGAATAGGGGGTTCTGCATCAGGGACTCCACTTTGAACCCCCTCTCCCAATTTCTCAGGTTAAAGATCCCTAAATGATTTTATTACAAGTAGTAAGACGTCCGCCATTTTACTGAAAACACATAGTTTTAGTTTGAAAAGAGTTGTTTCCATAAAATAATACCTTTGTCGCTGGTGCTGGCAGGGTGCTATATCTTAGTGTTTGGTGTTATACTCTTTGATATTTTCTACCGTTCTGATTGAAAAGAAATATTACAATTTTGATTTGACTCTTTGGAATCGGTTCTTTTTTTTCACTGACCCACATATCATAATTTGCAATCAAATGAGCCCTTCCCCACCTTTCTACGATCCGTCGTTAGTAAATTATAACGACGAGAGAGTGGATATCGATGGTTCATAAAAGACACAATTTAAAAATATATCAATATTTATATTATATCTCTGTAACATATTAAAATATCTATGGTTTCGTCATAACATCATTTTCAACAAGCTCCGCCTTGCTTTCCACAGTTGGTAGCGAAGTTGCGTTATTTACTTCACCATTAGTCTGTGTTGCAGCTGGGTCAAATAGTGCACCTTTTCTAGCCTTGAAAACTGGGGTCGTTCCCTTCTGCCAAATCTGAAAGGAAATGTTGAAACATTGCATATTAAATGGATTAGTAGTTCGCTCCACAAATCTTATACTGTAAATACATACTCAGAAAATCTCCCAAACTTAAAAGCCAGCTTAAAATACGCTCAAAGTGACTGTTAATCTAGAAAGATGCCCTAGTTCGAAAGTTGACGTAAAATACGCCCGTAGTGAACAATCACAGATGTTGGAAAACAATACGTCTGTCAGCCCTTTAAATGCTTTCAATAAGAAATGGATGATACGTTTACAGAATAAGTGAAACGTCCTTAGAGCACACATCAACTGACGCACTGCCGTTGTCATTAGGGTTATCAGTATATTGTGAGAGCCTTGTCCATTCACCAAAAAAAATTGCGGAGTTTTTTGACAACGGATCACAAGATTTGAAGTTTTTCATCAAAAGAAATCATAATATCGAAACTAGATAGGTATTTTGTCGGATTTTTTGGTCCCTATTAATTAAATGGTATTATAATTTGGACATGGTGTTTCTAAGCGTAACTGCACGTACTTATATGACATACGGTTTAATCCGAAATTAATGTGTTATAATGTGCCTCTTTACTGCTTATTGAACTTTAGCGAATTAACACAAAAGTTGTGAGACCTTGTGTTCCTAAGGCTCGATATCTAAAAAGGGATTGTAATGAACTTACTGTAACTTACCTTAATAAAACGGCTATCCAAAGTGCTATATTGAAATTCCTACCATATAGTACTGAACCAGAAAATGATCATGGAAAGCATAGAGTTTTCCTCAAAATATCCAATATTGACAGGGAAGGGAGAAATTATTACGAAGACTTTTAAGGTCCTCTCAATATTCAGGAAATTTTGAGACATACAAGTGGCTTTTCCGCCTCATTTCCTCATAAAACTAGGATCATTTCCTCATAAAGATATTTCCAACATCCCTAAGGTCCCCTTAAATTAGTACAAGAATGTAATCTTCAATAGTTACTGTTTCACATTAACTTTTTTGTACTGACTGTATATTAACTATATATATTAGTTTTATATTAAATATATATTAACCGTTTTATATTGACGCTTGTTTTTAAATAAAATTTTTGTTGCGGGATGAAATACCCAAAAAGAAGTAATACAAGCCAAGTAAAAGCACTGAGGTGTCAGTTTCATAGAGATGTGACTGCTTAGATGACTCTTTACGGGTTGACTAGGGAGGTTGTATAAGGGAAAGATTGGGGTAGTCGCATTTATAGTCAAAATATTTGTTTGACTGACCATATATGAAATAATAATATCTTCACAAATTTTGTACGATCTCACTGTTTGATGCTGTAATGAAAGAAAGCTTAAAATGGTACGATTTTGGTTGAAGTTTACAGACGTTTTACAGGTTTCACAATATGGTTAGATGTTTGACAGACGATATGTTGAGGAAAATTAGACTTTTGGCCATCCATTTTAAGCCATATTAAAACTAAGATCATTTGGAGCCATATTAAAACCAGGATCATTTGGAGCCATATTAAAACTAGAATCGTTTGGAACCATATTAAAACTAGGATCATTTGGAGCCATATTGAAACTAGTATCATTTGGAGTCATATTAAAACTAGGACTATTTGGAGCCATATTAAAACTAGGATCATTTGGAGCCATATTAAAACTAGGATCATTTGGCGTCATATTAAAACTAAGATCATTTGGAACCATATTAAAACTAAGATCATTTGGAACCATATTAAATCTAGGACGTCTTTGAATGGGATATGAAGAGATCAAAGATCTGATTGAATCAAAATTAGTAAAGAACCAACCTTTGTATAGACTGAACGTCTACGGCTGCGTTGGCCTTAGACAAGCATGGCACTACAACAAAATTGTTGGTAGTAGGGCAGTAGTATATATGGTCAAAATGAGCTCTCATAAATTACAGACGTCCTCCGTTTACAAGAATTCACAAAGATTCACATCAAGTGTTTTTAAGATAATCCTTAGAGATTCTCCTAGCACACCTTGTAGAACTTGTGCCTGTTATAGAAGCTTTGCTGATCCATTGATTTGTGTATAATTTTACTCAGCAGCATGATATTCCTAGGTCTGGTAAATAGCTAATGTTGATTGATATATTGCCCAAAAATAATAAATTAAATATACTTCAAATTCATTTTCATAAGTCTGAGGTTGGGCTTCATAAGTCATGAGGTTGAAAGTCCAATTGCAGAAATTGGAGAATTTATATGCATCCTATCCAGTGACATTTACTTACCCTATATTTGCAGAATTTGCGCTTGTGTTATAGCATTTGATCTTGAAATATTGGGCGGAAAGCCAGTTTGATCCTAAAGCATATGATCTGAGAGGCGGGTGGTCATTCCTTCGTATACAGGATGACTTTCGGTCGTTTCAAGCTTTAAAAGCACTAATTGCTTTCATTTACTATATATGCAGAAATATATTTGTAGCAAAATTAAAAACTATATGACATGTATATATATTAAAAGGTTCAAAAGGCTCACTGCTATATATACTGTAAAAATGTGATAAAATTGGTAATTTGATAAAAAGCCTAGATTATTTATCAAGATACAGTGGATGACAATTGTTTGGAAAGGTGTTAAGCTATTGGTTAGTTTGATTTAAAATTTGTTATGTGACATGTTTTGTCAATTGGGCAAGGCCGTATCCAAGGGGAGGCGGGTATAAGGTTGACCCCACCCCGAAATGTTTGTCTGATCTTAAAAACGTAACAAAAATGAATATAAAGAAATTTTCTATACGTTTCTTGATTTTTTTTTGTGTAACCCCTCCCCCCGTGACAAAAATCTTGTGTAAAACAGCCTCCAAAAGGGGTGGGTAAACACCCAGCAAAGGGGTGTTTACAACAGACCCAATCAAACAAAATACACACGATTAATCGGTTGATTTGTGGCCAATATCCTTATGTGAGTCTTAAAATATTTAGGAGTTTCCGTTTTTCCCAAACCCTTTATATCTCCTTTATTAAAAATGTAGACATAGGTGGAATTTTCTCTTTACACGTTAACACTATGTTTTTCTTGTCTTGAAGGCGAGATATAGATATTTTTATGCTAACAATCCATCGCCAATAACAACGGAAAACCACAAAACTTGTTTTTCAGTTTTGCTCTCCTACAATATTGGGACTCTGTAACTTAATACGTTTTGAACGAACTATGGGCCTACAACTTTAAGGAGTGGATCTAAAGTCCAAATTAAGCCTAATCTAATTTAAATCAAAATAATCACTGTTATAAATTTAAACATATTTTGTTAACAATTAATTCAACAATATGCTGATTTCAGATGTATAAAACTGATTCCCCCATCATAAGTTATGTTTAGTTTTAGAATCATCACGATTAATTGTGTTGTCACCTATCGGGAATCGGTAAAAATTTATGTATTTGATCAAATAATTGGTTTTATCATCCTAATGCGACAAGACAACAAATAGGGGTTAAGATAAAGTCGACGTCAGCAGAATACGTAATTCAAGATCATACCACACAAGAAACCTACACAAATTAACACAAGAAAGTTTTGCAGCCGGAAGAGGATAAATTTGCTTTGCAGAGTGTAGACACGCTCCGGTGTTTTTGTTGTTTTTTTATTTATTATTATAATTAAGATCTAGAAAATAGGAACTTCAAGGGAGGAATTAAAAGTGAAGTTATCTGCACTGCAGCTGAGTTTGCCACAAGAAGTTATGTGGTACAAGGTGTTAAAAGTATTTGTAGTCTAGAACAAGGTAACATATACAAAGTGCTTTAACAAGGACATTTTCATTAGTAGCCTATAAAATATTCTTAGAGGACGACCCAAAACAGATAACAACTTAATGGCCCTTTTGGATTCCTTTGGGTCGTTTAAGTTTTGTTCCCTTTGGCCCTTTAAGTTGGTTCCTTTGGCCCTTTTAGATTCCTTTGGGTCTTTTAAGTTTTGTTCCCTTTGGCCCTTTAAGTTGGTTCCTTTGGCCCTTTTGGATTCCTTCACGTGAATACACGTAAAATTTTGAATAGCAAAACTAAAATATCACCAGGGGGCATCAGGATTTTATAAATGCCTATTTTGCGCATGGCTCGAAATCGGTTGGGAACCACTGGTATAGACGTAAGTTAAAAACCCTACAAACTACAACTATGCTCAAAAGTTGCACTAATTTTTTATAGGTGGTACCGAGATGGTCGAATCAAAACATGACTGAGATGATTTTGATGATCCTTATTGAAAGGGGAATGCTACATTGAATATATTCAAAAACTAAGCATCAATTTCTGAAATACGTTATCAGGATTTTTCGATTTCAAACTTTTTTTATCGCAATGCTAGTCTGAGATTTGTTATCAACAGACTTTCAAATCCTTATACATTAGAACTGAACGCGATTTCCATTATATCTTGTTTTGAAATTGTTAATTCAGAATTCATCATATTGACATCTAAGAATTGAACGGAAGGTCAAAAATCCAATACTGAACCAATTGGAAGCTATTACCTCTTCGAGTGAACATGAGAAATAGTTTGGAACAGATATTATTCGAAACGAACAGAAATTATTACGTATGTGAGGGGGGTTGCCCCTCCTAAGCACTTCGCTCTTCACGCTAAAGTTTTTAGTACTTTTAAAAAAAGCTTTTTATTATTCTAATTGACCGAACCTTGTGTTTCAGGAGTCGTTCTCAAAGAATTGGAAAAAAATTCAAACTTTAGCGTAAAGAGCGAGTTGATGAGAAGGGGGAAACTTCCCCTCCTTGTATACATAATTATTTTTGTTCGCTTTAAGTTTCAATGCTGCTACTTACTTTCTGTTAATTTTTTTTTCATTTAAGTTCTGGTCGTTTTTTCAATAATGCCCCATGAAAGAATCCCTCCTCCCTACGGATATATCTTCTAGACAATTTAATTCTGGTAAAAATTCATCCTGGACAATTATCCTTAACACATCCACGCGTAAAACTGAGTCAGCAAAGAGACAACAAGACATAAGAAGAATTTCGTACAGGAATTCTGTCAAATTCCCCCAGTGTAAAATTTCACCTGAAAAATTCACCCTCCCGAATGCTTCTCTCCCCATAGAAAATTCTTCCCGTGGAGTATCCCCCCAGCAGAAAATTCGTCCCCCTTCCCACCCAAAAAACGTATGCATACTTCACAAAGGGCAAATTTTATAACTTAAAGACCCTTCCCCAGGGACTGTTGGGGGTCATGTTATATTCAAAGACATAGTTATTCGGCTTAAGGAATATCAGCTTAAGCAAGCAAATCGTCTTTGCAAATTGGCCGCAACAGCACCTGTTGCAGTTGCTGCTACCGAATAAACATTTAGCAGGTTCAAGTTTGTTAAGAATTTGTTGAGAACTGCCATGGTTGATTCTTGACTAGATTCCTTCATGTTGTTGGCGAGTGAGAAAAACCTCATCGATACCATTGACTTTGACAAGATTGTCCAGCGACGGTCCACTGAAGAGGAAGAGGTGAATTTAGCTCTTCTTAGTTATGGATCTGCGCATGTTCTATTTTCTTTTTCTTTCTTCTTTTTCTCCGTAGATAAGTATAAACAAAGAAAGATTAATATGTAATAAATTTTCATGAGTTGTATAATGTGATCTAAGCGTCGTTTAAATGAGGGACCATCCCCCCCCCTCCTCACCTGGTTTGTGTGATTCAAGCCAACCTTGGTTCTAAATCCTGATCTCTAAAAGTACTGTGACATTTTAGGTGATCAAGCATCTCCATCAAGCGAAACAAGGTTAGTCCCAGGTATAGCTAGAAGAAACTGACATTTATTAATTTGCTCTAATTTTCGCAGATTTGTACAATAAGAGTTGCATGTTTTAGTTCCATTGTGTCTGATTATTTATTATAGGAAAAGCAAATTAGCGAAGCTGCTACACTTTTACGCTGTCTTCCATTTGTCTATCATGTATACTGATAATTTTTGCTATAGTTCTTTTAGTTATATTGTATACTTGTAGGCTACTATATATTTTTATACCTACTCTTAACTACAGTTTTTTCAAAAACAAAGAAAAATAACAAACACCAACCTCTTTCATAGAGCCAACGTGTCTATTGATTATGACGTAATAGATGGCATATCCTGGGATCATGATCATAGAAGACAAACTGATTAGCCAGGCAATAGCTTCCGCCCAAGGAGGGTATGTGTAAAAGCCACCATATTTAACTGGTTCATATGTTGCACAATAAAAGATAAATATGACCTGTAAAAAAATGTTTTTGTTATTGTTTAAATAACTAGTTTCAAAATTTTCTTAAAAGGAATCCTTTCTTAAAGAGACTTTTCTTAAAAGGACTAAGACAGGAACCTTCATATAGGGGGCAGAAAATAGGTATTTGGCATGTTCTGAATGCCCCCCCCAATTTTCGTAATTTTGGAATGCTTCGCATAATTTCTTATGTTTTCCATGTAGTTTGCTTAATTTTGAAACTTATTCAAAATTATTTCCCCCCCCCCCCTCGCGAAACTTAACCCTGATCATGAGTCTTCACTCAGGCCCTTCAAAGAAATACTTTTTTTCAATCAACTGTTGATAATGATCGTTCCCAAAAAAAAGGCAGAAATAAAAATTACCAAGAAACGTAACGTTCTATTACCTAGCCCTAGGGGGGCTTGTGGAGTTTGAACAGCCTCTGATATATAAAAAATCAATACAAATTTTTATTTTTTGGTTGTAATGGCTATTAAACAAGTTTTTCGTATCCGACCAACCACTTCCTTGTGGCGGTTTGAGCCACTCCCAAAACAAAACTTCGGCTACATCCCTGGCAAAATCAGGCAAATTTTCTCAGGCTCCTAGCTTTTGATGTTCAAAATTAGGCTTAATGAATTTTGTGTATTTGCAATCAAACAGTTCGTGGTAACGAACTGTAAGTAAGGAGCGACTCGGCTCAATGGTAACCGAAACTGCAGAAAACAGAATTTTGATACCAATAGATACATCAAAAGAATCATATTTTAAATATAAAAGTTTCATCAACTTTAGTCCTACCTATCAAAAGTTACGCGCCTAAGAAAATTTGGCTGATTTTCGAAAAAAGGGGAAAAGATCCCCTAAAAGTTATAGAACCTTAATGAAAATCACACCATCATATTCAGCATATCAGAGAACCTATTGTAGAGGTTTCAAGCTCCTATCTACAAGAATGTGGAATTTTGCATTTTTGGCCGGAAGAAAGATCACGGATGCGTGTTTATTTGTTTTGTTTTTTTTTTGTTTTTTTTTCCAGGGGTGTTCGCATCGACCCAGTGGTCCTAGAAAATCGTGGGAGGGCTCATTCGAACGAAAATTAAAAGTTGTAGTGCCCTTTTTAAGTGACCAAAAAAAATGGAGGGCAACTAGGCTCCCTCCCACGCTCATTTTTTCCCAAAGTCAGCCGATCAAAATTTTGAGATAGCCATTTTGTTTAGCATGGTCGAAAATATGATAACTATGTCTTTTAGGATGATTTAATCCCCCGAAGTCCCTGGGGGGAGGGCTGAAAGTTATGAACTTTACCCAATGTTAACATATAGCAAGAGCGGATCCAGGATTTTTTTTTCGGGGGGGGGGGGG
>JAQQPU010000274.1:108847-126044 GCA_029168905.1 Artemia sp. Kazakhstan ARC1039
ATTGAAGTCGCTTCCTAGACAGACAATACAGAAATTTCACAAAATCTAAGTATAAGAGGGATTAAATTCTAAATTCGCTGCGTCAGCAGGCCGGGAAGCGGGGTCCTGTTAAAGCATTTATTCATTCTGAAATTTAGATTTTGTCAGTTTTATTTGATGTATCTGACAAAGGATGTTGATAAAAAAAATTATTCACTCTGACACTTAGATTCTGTTAATTTTATCCGATGTATCTGACAAAAGATGTTGATAAATATAATTTATTCACTCTAAGACTTAGATTTTGTTAACTTTTTCCTATGTTTCCGAGAAATGGATTTTGATATAGAATTTAATCCCTCTTATACTTAGAATTTGTGAAATTGCTGTATTGTCTGTCTAGGAAGCGACTTCAATCGATAATGAATGTTAATAAAGAATTTGTTCGATTTTTTTCATAATTTTCTGAATTAAATTTCTGTATTGTGTATCGAAGAGGTGAATTCAAGAAAGAATTTGTTACTTACGTACTTACTTACTTACTTACTTACTTACTTACTTACAATTTTTTCATAATGACATAATGACATATCCAACAACGGATGTTGATAAAGAATTTATTCATTTTGATACCTAGATTTTGTCAATGTTATCCCAAGTACCTGAGAAATGAATGTTGATATAGAATTTAATTAATCTGATACTTAGATTTTGTCAATTTTATCCGATATTTTATCCTATGTATCCGAGAAAAGGATGCTGATATAGAATTAGTCACTCTGATACTTAGATTTTGTGAATTTTATCCAACATATCCGATAAAGGATTTTCTTAAAGCATTTATTCATTCTGAAATTTAGATTTTGTCAATTTTATTTGATGTATCTGACAAAGGATGTTGATAAAAAAAATTATTCACTCTGACACTTAGATTCTGTCAATTTTATTCGATGTATCTAACAAAAGATGTTGACAAATAAAATTTATTCACTCTAACACTTCGATTTTGTCAACTTTTTCCTATGTATCCGAGAAATGGCTGTTGATATAGAATTTAATCACTCTTGTACTTAGATTTTGTTAAATTGCTGTATTGTCTGTCTAGGAAGCGACTTCAATCGATAATGAATGTTAATAAAGAATTTGTTCAATTTTTTTTTCATAATTTCCTGAATAAAATTTCTGTATTGTGTATCCAAGAGGTGAACTCAAGAAATAGTTTGTTACTTACTTACTTACTTACAATTTTTTCATAATGACATAATGAAATATCCAACAATGGATGTTGATAAAGAATTTATTTATTCTGATACCTAGATTTTGTCAATGTTATCCCATGTGTCTGACAATAGATGTATGCAAATTCCTTTTCTTACATCTCCGATGTTTTAATAGACATTCTAAACGTTTGATAGGCTAGCTTACTCTAAAAATAATGAACACATAACAATGTAATATTTTTAATGAAATAATGCTATGTAGAATATTAATACAAAAATATATTATGATACATTATTAATATCAATGATTAACTTTGGACATTTTGAATCTGTTCCATAAAATAGTTCACCATGTTCTCTCTTGATATTGTAGCTATTGTCTTCTCTTAGTTCGTAATTAGTAGAATAATCATTATTCCATTGTGAGTCATACACAATTTTTACTGGTGTCTCATCAAAAGGCTCAATATGCTTTTCGTCTTTGGTATTATTTGGTTCATTGACTGTTTGATCAATGGGAGTAATTTTTGCTGGTGCTTTGTTTTTCGTCGATTCATAGTTTATTTTTCGATCCATAACTGGACTTAAGTTTCACCTATGAGTCAACGAAATGTATTTTCCATAATTTTCTTACAAAAAACTAGAGTTTACGGTCAAAAACCCTTATTAGCTCAGATTTTACGGAAATAGTTTATTTTTATAGGTTTCAGACAACACATACCTACGAAAGACTAAGATACCTAGCTAATAAAAGCCGGAAATAGCATATTAACCATCCCAAATCATAAGTTTCAGACAACACATGCCTACGAAATACAAAGAAATCTCACTAAGAAAAGTCGGAAATAGCAAATTACACATCCCAAATCATAAGTTTCAGACAACAAACACCTACGACATACTAAGAAACCTTAGCTCAGAAAAGCCCGAAATAGTAATTTACATACCCCAAATCATAACTTTCAAATAACACACACCTACGAAATACTAGGAGACCTAGCTCATAAAAGCCGGAAATAGCAAATTACACATCTCAAATCATAAGTTTCATTCCAACTCTTGCATTTCAACGAAAGAAATCCAAAATGAACTTTGAAAAATCAAGAGAATGTAACTGTGACATGGTAAACCACGACAAAACACTACTGAAATATTCCAACTCTTGCATTTCAAGGAAAGAAATCCAAAATGAACTTTGAAAAATCAATAGAATGTAGCTGTGACAAGGTAAACCACGACAAAACACTACTGAAATATTTCAACTCTTGCATTTCAAGGAAAGAAATCCAAAATGAACTTTGAACGATCAAGAGAATGTAACTGTGACAAGGTAAACCATGACAAAACACTACTGAAATATTCCAACTCTTGCATTTCACAAAAGAAATTCAAAATGAACTTTGAAAAATTAAGAGAATGCAACTGTGACAAGGTAAACCATATCAAAACACTACTAAAATATTCCAACTCTTGCATTTCACGAAAGAAATTCAAAATGAACTTTGAAAAATCAAGAGAATGTAAGTGTGACAAGGTAAACCACGACAAAAATACTACTGAAATATTCCAACTCTTGCATTTCAACGAAAGAAACCCAAAAATGAACTTTGAAAAATCAAGAGGATGTAACAGTGACAATGTAAAGCACAACAAGACACTACTGAAATATTCCAACTCTTGCATTTCAACTAAAGCAATTCAAAATGAGCTTTGAAAAATCAAGAGAATGTAAAAATCCAAAATAAACTTTGAAAAATCAAGAGAATGTAACTGTGACAAGGTAAACCACGACAAAGCACTACTGAAATATTCCAATTTTGCATTTCAAGGAAAGAAATCCAAAATGAACTTTGAAAAATCAAGAGAATGTAGCTATGACAAGGTAAACCATAACAAAACACTACTGAAATATTCCAACTCTTGCATTTCAGAAAGAAATCCAAACATGAACTTTGAAAAATCAAGAGAATGTAACTGTGACAAGGTAAACCACGACAAAACACTACTGAAATATTCTAACTCTTGCATTTCAAGGAAAGAAATCCAAAATGAACTTTAAAAAATCAAGAGAATGTAACTGTGACAAGGTAACCACGACAAAACACTATTGAAATATTCCAACTCTTGCATTTCACGAAGGAAATTCAAAGTGAACTTTGAAAAATCAAGAGAATGTAACTGTGACAAGGTAAACCCTGATAAACACTACTGAAATATTCCAACTCTTGCATTTCATGAAAGAAATTCAAAATGAACTTTGAAAAATCAAGAGAATGTAACTGTGACATGGTAAACCACGATAAAACACTAGTGAAATATTCCAACTCTTGCATTTCAAGGAAAGAAATCCAAAATGAACTTTGAAAAATCAAAAAGTTGGCCAACAAGTTGGGGGCCAAAAAGTTGGAGGGGAGGGGGCACCCTTCGAGTTTGGGGATAGGGGACCTTTGGGGGGTTGATGTCTCTGCTGGTTAGGGCCGTTGGTGCTTATGATCCTTGATGGTTCGTACTCACATACACCTTACTACTTGATTTACAAGGATTTCTAAGGTTTGTTCTGAATTTCATTATTAAAATTCTTTTCTTGCCATCTACATCTCTATTAGTATCAACTTTTAGTATACTATAACGTTAGACCCTATTTTAAACTGACAACACTGACTTCAAACACCACTTGTGTATTATACAGAACACATCGGAGAGGTAGAGCTAGGTCAACTCGCAATGTCATTCTATCATCATTAACCATTTTCATAGATTTATGTTGTCTCAAATTTATAATAAATAAGGTATGAATTAACATGCTCTTCAGGGTTACCTTAACTGCTAATCACTTTAACCCTTTTTCTCCACTTACATACAATCCAAGTCACAAATACTATCTAGCTCTGTTTTTTTTTCTCTATTATTCAATTAATATCGTTTGTATAGTCCAATTCACGAATCCCTTGTCCCTTTTGGCAAATGTCAATCAAACAATTCTAGACATGTTACATTCTTAATCAAAGTACTCTCGAGTTAAGGCAATTGTCCAAAGAAAATATATCGCTTTTTACAAGGGGAATCCCCGCTCGTACTCTTTGAAAAGATGATATTCTTGTAGGCGTGAATGTACGCTTGAATGTATGGTTCATTTCAATAGCAAAAAAAAAAACAGTATGATTGTCTTATACAACCTTGACTATTGTTTCAAAACATGCTTGGATACTTTATAGGTAAAGGTTTGCCAGCTTTTCTGCAATGTGCACGTGATACCACACTGTATATTCATGCCTCAGGCTTGTGTAATTCCATGTGTAATTAAAAGTGCCTAATAGATTACTACTCGTATTTGCTCCCTTTTTTTAAAAAAGAGAGAAAACAAGACGTATAATGGGATAGATAAAGAGATAGACAGAAAGACGGAGGAGAAATAGAGACGGTGGTTCTGGAATCACTTTGGGCTTCTGAACAACTTATATTTTTCAGCTCAGGCTATATCATTAGGAATTTGATATTCAAAGCATGGTTCAGGCTCAGTATCTCTTATTTTTTCGTTTTGCAATTTTGACACTTTCTGCATAGTCAGGTGTAAAAGTTTACGAAGCTGTTCAGTATGAAGTACACAAATATTTGCACACATACAAAAAAAAAACCTTACCGTCATAACAAGCGGAGCTAAATATGCCCAGCAAATTTCAAAGAATATGTTTATTTTTCTATCAAGCATATGTCCAATCATCTTTCTAAACATTCCACGACCAAGGGTCCAATAAATAATAACAGTTTGGAATGCAATAACCCAAAGTATTGTAATGCCACTGGCTGAATAACTATCCATCAGTTGAAATAGAAATACTCCACCCTGAAAAATAAATACTTCACTGGTGCAATAAGCCTGCTACAGGAATGTGCAGTCTTTTCACCGACCCTATCTTATCGATCTGCTAACTATCATAACAATGCAAACGGGATGGGCAGGCGTAGTATTTTTCAAGCCAAAACAGCCGTATTTGTTCATTACAGGCGTAGTTTATGCCAGCTATAGAACTAGGATTTCTATCCAGGTTAATATTCATTTTGAGCGGTCTTAGGCTGACTTTAAAGTTTCTCTAGATTTTCAGCATCAGTGTCGTCAGTTCGTGGAAGCCAGGGGGGGGTAATGTATTTTTTATAAATCTAGGGTGGTGGGCGGGAGGAGGCAATTTCGTTGTTTGTTTCAATTTTTCAAAGAAAGTAATGAAAGAACCATTTTTCAATAAAATACGGATAAAGGGTATTTTTTAGAATTTTGGGGGAGTATCAATCCCTCCCCCTCAACTGAAACCATTGCTCAGTACGTCGGAATATTTTTCAGTATCAGGTTTGTTGTTATTTACTATCTCACTTAACGCGCTACTTGATGATTTGGTCAGGCAAATTGTCTTCGTTGAGTTTCAGTGTCTCAGAAATTTAAAATAATTTGGCAAAACAGGCCACCTTCTCTGTGAAAAAGCCAGCTGTTCATTTGCACGCATGCGGTCTCAAGTCAAAAGAAAATTGTGAGTCTCTAGAGGTTAAGTTTCTTTTAGCGACATACAACGTTTTTGGGGGGTGACAGCAAGAAAAAAGCAAACGAAGATATTATTTGTATAAAACTTGAGAATTTCTAAATTATCCAGTGCGTGTGGTTTACAATAGTATGTGCTTATCAAATAACTTGGAATCAAAATTAAAAAGTATACATTAAACCCTTTAATCTTATTTTTGACTATTTTAAACTTTGAATATTGTACCTCTTTAATCTTAGTCGTTTTTTCTTTAGTTTTCCGCAAGTTTGATGATTCATTGTTTAAGGTTGGACACACTGACTTAGGACCCCTATTTTGAACCTCGTTTTTTTTTTTTTTTTTATTATCATTAACTATTTTTGGGATTATCTTTAAAAACCTTTAAAGCAGAGAGAGGGGAGTACTAATATTGATCCAAACTAATTAGAAAATTAAACGGTAAACGGCAATTTTGATTATATAGAAGGTGTGAATCTTCAAATTCTCCAGTGTTTCATTTTACAATGGTAAAAACGTCTGAAACTTAGTTAAATCTTAAAAACAAATATTTTCAAACAAAAGTAAATAGTGCAATTGAAAGCTAAAACGAAGAGAAAGCTGCATCCTCCTCAACACCCCTCTTTTTATGCTAAAATTTGTGTAGTGATATAAAACTGTCACATGTGAGAATTTAAACTTATTGTTGTATAAATTTTTTTTTATCTGTCTATTGATTCATTCAAAAAGCTACAGCAAAACTGGTAGGAAAATAGTATAAAAAGTTGCCAAAAAAATATTTAGTGGGGTGAAAATATGGAAAGGTAACAAATAGTACGACCAGAACGATAAGTGATGAAGGCAGAGGCGTCGTTATGCAAATTTAATTGAAAGTTAGTTAATGACTGCTATTGAGCCTGATCAGTCAATTTTGTTACCTTCATGACTCCAGAAATTCGTAATTATAACGGTGCAATAAGTATCTGAGTTCTAAAAAGAACCCGAAAGGTGAAACCTTTGTGGATTAAAAACATGAGAAAATATTAAATAACACGACAAGTAATAAAGGGGTTTAAGTGAACATGACATATAGGAAAGCATAAATTAAAAAAATAAAGACACAGATAAAGAGTATAAAAATTCTTGTTTTTGAGTTTTAATAAACTCAACTGGACTAGCTAAATCTTACTTGTGTCACCATTGGAATTCCAAGCAGCATAAAAGTGATACAAGAAATAAGTGTGAACCAGCGTCTGCGAGGCCTCAAATAAGCGGGGAAGAAATCAACCATTCCAGTAATAAAAGCTTCAACACCGCAGAATTGACTATCAATACCAATGATCTGGAACATATGATTAAATAAATAGATTACGCTAGGGCTGTGAGCTGTGGAGAGCTGATCTTGCGGCTGGCATAAAAACTTCACTTAAAATACATTTAACGGACTTTAGACTGCACGTAACTACTCCCTCTTCTGGTCTCAGAAATGATCTCGACCTATTTCCCCTCAAAAATATCAGACAGCACCAGATGTTGCATTATCAAATAAAACTTTTCAACGTGCCATCTATACGATTTGAAAAGAGTGCACGTTTATGAACTTTGTACTCAAAAAAGAAACTTCCTGGCCATTTAAGGTCTTAATGACAGTAACCGAGAAATATCAGCCGCATTAGGTTGCGCCTGCCAAGCTAACGTATGCAGGAGTGCCATTACGACCTGAGTAGACTTACTAACACTCACTTATATAGCAAAATAAGAAAAGTTTTTGACACATAGTTTTTTTTTAGATTCGCTCTGCCGAGTAAATACATGTAGGTATGGCTTCAGGTTCGGGCAAACTGTGCCTCATATTTGGTAAAAGTCTCTGGGGGATAAATGAAACAATTTGTGGTAAATAAGCAAGGTTGGTAGGGTTTGTAAATGAACAACAGTAAGTAAAGGGTGACAAGGGATAATAGTAATCAAAACTCTAGAAAACAAAGTTTTGATAAGAATGCGCACATCAAAGGAATCAGCTTTTCACGGTAATGCCAAATACATAAAATTCACCAAGTTTAAAATTACGCATCAAGAGCTACAAGCCTGAGAAACTTTTTCTGATTTTCGGGAAGAGGGGGGGGGGGAACACCTTCAAAATTGCAATTGGTGTTGATAAAAACTACACTATCAGATGTAGCATATTAGAGAACCCAATTGCAGAGGTTTCTAGCTCCGATCTATAAAAATGTGGAATTTGCCCTATTTTTGACAAGGAAAATCGCGGATGCATGTTTATTTGTTTGTTTAGATTTTGTTTTTTTTCCCTGGGGATTATTATACTGAATTAATCGTCCTAGAAAATAGGGGGGATGTTAATTTGAACAAAAGTTTGAAGTTCTAGTGCCCTTTTTAAGTATTCATAGAGATTCTGCGACAGCAAAACGGCGTTTTCTGTCATTTTATGGCACAGAATAATAATTTTGCCCAGTAGAAGGCCAAGTTTCTGTTGATTGAAAATTATGAGGNTTTTGCCCAGTAGAAGGCCAAGTTTCTGTTGATTGAAAATTATGAGGTAGAAAATTGATTTAAAATAATGAAAATCCTATATACTGAGGATCCTATCTTCAGAGGCGGTAATGACTTGCTGTGATTCATTCGTTCCTAAAGAGTAATCTCGACCATACGAAATAAAAGGTTAATACTGCATAAATTTATCTTTAAGCTTCATTAAACTAAGTTGATTCACTTGATTCAGGTATAATTGCACATCATCTAATATAAGGGAGGGTTGCTGATTCATGTTTAGGAGAAAAGTACCACCTGAAGCCGGGAAAAGTGCATATTTATCCCAAAATTTTCTAACATTCTATAAACATCAGACAAATAATACAAGAGGGTATGGGGGGGGCATAAATTAGTCTAAAATCTCTCTTTACTCAGACTAAGAGACTGAATGTGAGTGCTGCGAAGTGATAGTTCTCCTCTTATTGCCAAAAATGCTTTCCTTGTAGGATTAAAAAAAAAAAAACATTCATACGCTTATTAGGGAAACAAAAGATGGAGAGGTAGGGGCATCATGAGCATTGTCAGAGAATATCCCAGGAGGAAGGAGACAGGCATTACCAGGATATTCGTTTTTAGCGACGTTTAACGGAAGCATTGTCTTTTTCGTTCATTTTTTATTTGTTAAACAGTTCATGATAACTCACTGAAAAGAAGGAGTGACTCGTACAGATAGGAACCAAAACTAGAAGAAAATGAGTTTTGATAACATTACATACAATATATTATTGTCTTTTTATAGTGATTGATTTAAAAAAAAACTTTTTCCACAAAACAAGTTTTTCAAAGAAAAGTAAAGAACTCCATTAAACCAAAAATTAGCAACAATAAAATAAAATAATCTACCAAGCGTGAAACTACACAAATCAGCATCGATAAATAAATGAAACCCAAAACGAAATGAAATTACAATAAATAACCGAGTCAAACTCAAAACGAGCAGAAAATAACATGAGTAGGGCTCAAATTCCCTATGCCTTCCCAAGGCCAGAACATAATCTGCACTTTACTGAAAAAAATACAAATGAATATGCATTGTCAGTTTAATATACGTATACTGATATTTATTAATCAAAATGTTAACATTATTTGATTTATTAAAGTTATAAAAGTAAAATCATTTATATTTTTTTCAGTAAAGTGCAAATTATGTTTTGTCCTTGGGAAGGCATAGGGATTTTGATCCCTACTTAAAGACCTAATTTGCAAAACTTTCAACTACGTTGAACAAAATGGCTATCTAAAAATTTTGATTGGATGTAATTTGGGAAAACGTGGGCGTGAGAGGGGGGTTAGTTGCCCTCAAATCACTTTCGACTATTAAAAAGGGCACTTGCCCTTTGAATTTCCAATCGAACGAGCCTTTCTGAAGTTTCTACGACAACACTTTTTCTAAAAACCTTATATGCCCCCAGGGCATAACTTACAACCCTTGCCCTGACGGCTGTGGGGGAGTGTCCTCCTCAAAAACATAATTTCAATCTGAAAATCAACTACTCTGAACAAAATGGCTATCTCAAATTTTGATTGGATGTGTTTGGGGATATGGTGGGCGTGGAAGGGGTGTTAGTTGCCTTCCAATCAGTTTCGATTACTAAAAAGGGCAAAAGCCACTCCAATTTCCAATCGAATGAGCCCTTTTTGAAGTTTCTACGACAAATCCTTTGATACAAAGTGCCCTGGTCTAAGACCAAGAAACCAACAACAAATAATACATTGTGCCAACATCGTTCTTTACTTAGGCAGCGCTATTGCGCTGCCTATGATTCCTAACATATGAAAATTATTAAATTTAAAGCTGCACAATAAAAGCTAAGTGCCTGATAAAATTTACCCTATTTTCGAAAAAGGAGTAAAACCCTCCAAAAGTGATGATTTTGATGGAAATAATACCATCAAATTCAGCACATTAGAAAACTCTACTGTAAAAGTTTAAAGTTTCTTTCCTGCTAAATTGTGGCACATAACGACAATTTTGGTTCAAAGGGTTTTGAAAAGCCACAGAGTAAAAATTTCAAGACAGGCAGTCGATTTAAATTTACGAAAATCTGCATAAGATACGATAAAATGCTATTAAAGCCAACAAAGACCATGTACAAAAAAAAGAAAAAATCATATAAATGTACTTCAGCAATATCTATTCGTTTAAATTCCTATCCCATAGATAAAACTTCTTTTATTCAAAACTAAGATTACATTTTAATAAACAGATTTTCCAGATACCTCGTTATTCTGCAGATCTACTACTACTACTAACAACTCACCGCAGCACCAAGCCACCTGATGTTAAAACAGCTACACAAGCTCCTCCTTCCTCCCAATCTATTCAAAGCCTCCCTCTTTTCACCCTCCCAGGGAGTTCCTATTTCCTTTAAATCTTTATGACATCCTCCCATCCCACCCACGGACGACCTGCTTTCCGTCTAGCCCTAGACAGTTGACCAAAAAGGACAATCTTTAGCAATCTGTCATCCTTAATCCACAGAATCCCAATCTTTCTCTCATTATAGTCCTAGAAATTGGGATTGAAACACATTTTTCGTACAGCCTAATGTTGAAATACGGTCATTCACCCAGGTACCCAGAACAATCCGTAGGCAATTTCTCTGGAGAACATCTAGCAAATCTTCATCCACTTTTCGGAGCGCCCATGCTTCAGAGCCATATTTGACCACTGTCATCACTGTGGTTTCCAAGATTCTAATCTTGGTTTGCAGACTTATCTTCTTAATCTTCAAAACTTTTTTTAACTGTGAAAAACACCCTGGGCCTTGGCTATTTTACTTTTTATATATTAACTGCTCCTACCGTCTTTACTAATAATGCTACCAAGGTACATGAAGCTGTCCACAAAATCAATCTTTCGTTACCCAACGTTACCTTTTCATCTTCACTTATTCCTACCCTTAGTGACTTAGTCTTCTTAACATTAATTTTTAAACCTATTCTAGCACCCTGAAGTCGCAAAACCTCCAAAAGTTCATTCGTTTTGCTCACACTTTCATCTAAGATGCTTAAATCATCAGCATAATCTAGGTCCAGGAGAGTTCTTCATCCCCATTTGATACCGTGGTCTACCATTGCCTTTCCCGTGCTCTTTAAAACAAAGTCCATCAAAATAATCCAGATAAAAAGGAAAAGAACACTACCCTGCTTAACTCCTGATTGAATGTGAAATCAGCTGCTAACCTCATTTCCTACCTTCACCGCAGCAGTGTTATTCTCGCACATAGCACTAATCACTTTAATGTATTTGTCTGGTATACCATACAAGGATAAGATCTTCGCTGAAGCTCTTATATCAACAGAATCGAACGCTTGATCATAATCTAAAAAGATGAAGACCAATGGTGTTTGATAACTCAGGCAGTTCTCAATTATTAACCTAAGAGTAAAAATTTGGTCAACGTATCCTCTACTTTTTCTAAAACCGCACTGTTCTTCTCTTATAACTTTGTCTACAGCATCTGACAGTCTAAAAACTATCATATTACTAAGTTATCTGCTACCAACAGAGACCGGACTAATGCCTCGATAATTACCACACTCACTTTTCACCTTTTTTATGCAGTGGTTTAAATAAGTTTTTCCTAAAATCGCTAGGTGCTTTCCCTTTTTCAAAAATCATATTCACAGTCTTCAGTAGCTTATTTCTAACCTCATAGCCGCCATATTTAAGAAACTCATTTACCACACTATCAGCACCAGGAGCCTTATTATTTTTTAATCCTTTTAGTACTGTCGCTAATTCTCCCTCACAAATCAAATCTTCCTTCACATCCAAGGTATCACAAACTTTTTTATTTTCCTCTAGATCTTTTCCTACAACTCTATCTCGGTTTAGCACAATCTCAAAATGTTCTGCCCATCCCTCTTTAACTCTCTCCTTATCACTAATTGTGGCCATGTTCCTATCTTTAACTAGGACTGGTCTGGATTAACTACTCCCCCTCAATTTATCAACATACCAGTACAATATTCTACTATTATGTCGTCTAGCTGCATCTTCCAGATCCTCAGCAATTTAATACAAGGTTTCCACTTCACACCTCCTTAGTTCATATTTTATATAGTAATTCATAACTCAGATAATTCTTGTACAAGCCCCTTCTCCTGTCTATTATTTTTTGCTTCTATACTTTTTTAGACATTGTTTCTTTATCGTAGAAAGCCCCGACTGAAGCAATGCACCAAATCGTCCTCATCTTTCCAAAGCAGGCTAGTATACTTGTCTTCTGAACATGTTAAATTTTGCTTTAATTGGAAAGCAATTAGCTCTGAGCTTCATCCAATCAGTGAAATATAATGCTGGTTAATTTCAGCTTAAGCAAGAGCTTAAGGTTCAGCCCATAAACTACCCCTAAAATTCTTTTCAAATTTTTATATTTTTGAACCTCTTTCTCCTCTTTCACCTCCTCGCTCTATATGTGGATCATTGGACTTTTCAGCTTAATTGTAATCTCATTTTTAAATTTACGCTCTTTGTCAAATTGACATTTACATGTTTTTACATGTCCTCAATCCTCATTCATAGGCGGCGCAATTGTGCCTGAGTAAAGACTACCTTAGCAATAATAACCTGCTTAAGTAAAGACCGATGTGGGCGCAATCTTTTTTTTTGCCAAGGCACTTCGTATAGAAGGATTTGTCGTAGAAACTTCAGAAGGAGCTAATTTCATTGGGAATTGAAACTCTAGTGCCCTTTTTATGAATCAAACTGATTGGAGGGCAATCAGCCCCCGTCCCATGCCCATTAATTCCCTAAACAAATTTAATCAAAATTTTGAGATAGCCATTTCGTTCAGCGTAGTTGAAACATACCCTCCCCCCCCATATCCCTCAGGCAAGGGCTGTAAGTTATGCAATTCACCCATTGTTTACATATAGTATTTGTTTTGAGAAAGACGGGCTTGTTTAACCTTTAGCATCCAAAAAGACGAAGGGCATTCAGGTGAACATTTCAGAGAATCTTGAGGGCAGTGTTGAACTAACTCAAAACTTGTTATGTGCATACCGGTTGTCGAACGGGTGTAACTCACGAATGACTGAGAGTATTAATCTGGAAATTTCAAGAAACGATGTCGCCAAAAGGCGACACGTGCATACCATTACTGCTATTAATACTGCTGCTACTACTGTTCCTACTACTACCACTACTACTATGATACTAGTGCTATTAAGGAGGTTAAAATTTTACAGAATATTGAGGGGACATTTGAACTAAACCAAAACAAACTACGTGGAGGCAGATTGTCAAAAGGGTGTGTCTCAGCCATGAATTATGGTATTAAGTTGGAACTTTCAGGAAATAATTGGAGGAAGATCAACTGACCAAAAGACAATATGGGCACGCTACTACTAATGCTGCTACCACTATCAGTGCTCAAAATGATACTTCTATTGCAGCTACTACTAAAGCTAAGAATATAAAAATGAAAGTTTCACGGACACGACAAAGGCTATGGGAGAATCGATGGTAAAGTATGACTCTCCTAGACTTAGATAATACTAATGATTTTGAGTGTCTCAGATGAAAAGGTTAGCAAAATTAGGGGCGTCGTTTGAGGGTGACAAGGGGGGAAGTTGCCCCCCCCCCCCCCAATAATGTGGAGAAAAAAATATTATACATCCCATGTCCTTTGACTATCCAGATATGGACCCCTCTTGCCCCCCAATAAAATTGCTGGAGATTCGCCCCTGAGCAATATGAATCATTTTTAGAGGTTTTGAGAGTTCAGAGTGCAAAGAGAGGCTTGAGAATTAATGTTGAGAAATTAATGTTGAGAAGACTAAGTCACTTATGCTGGGCATAAATGAGTGCAAAGTAGTGACATTGGGTAATGAGAAGATCAATCAAGTGGACAGCTTCACTTATCAGGGTAGTATTATTAGTAAATAACGGTGGGTGCAGTGAAGATCAAAAAGTAGAATAGCCAAGGTCCAGGCTTTTTTTTTCTACAGTCGAAAAAAGTTTGGAAGAATAGGAATATAAGTGCGAATTAGAATATTGGAAATTACAGTAATGACAGTGGTTAAGTATGGGTCTGAAACGTGTGTGTTTCGAAGGACATAGAAGAATTTGTTAGATGTTTTCCACAAAAATTTTATCTATGGATTCTTTTGGGTACACTATTGGCTGACCGTATGTTGTGCGAAAAATTTTTTTCTATCCCACGATCTAGGGCCATAATGAGAGAAACGAATGAGATGGCTAGGACAAGTTCTGCAGATGAAGGAGGACAGATTGCCAAAGATCGTCCTTTTCGGCTAACCATCTAGGACTAAACGAAAAGCAGGTCGTCTCCGAATGGTTTGGGGACATATCGCAAAAAAGAGTTAAAGCAATATTGGGACTTCTTGTAGGGAGTAAAGAGGAAATTTATAAAAAGATTGGGATGGAGGAGGAGCATACACAGCTGTGTTGTCCTCAGGTGGTTTGATGCCGCAATGACATGTTAGTAGTAGTAGTAGTAGTAGCAGCACTATTGAGGAGGGCCAACGAGTATTGTGCAGGTTAGGGGCAGGGGTTCCTGTTGCTTCAACAGGTGTATTTTATGTCTAAATTTTCTAGCTCGCCGTGACCCTCTACAAAAATGAAATAGGGTCTGGGGGAAGATATAAATTAATTTCTAATCTTTTTATTTTGATTTGTCCTGAATATAGGTGCTGAGGGTACTAGCTCCTTTCTTATTACAGACAATCTCTTTCTATGGTAATATGAAATATTATGTTCACTTGCCTGTGCCGACACAAAGGTGGGGATATTATTAATCCTTGTTTCCAGAAATTTTGCGATTTGAGGGAGGTGAATTGGGCAATTACTACCAGGAGATTTTTTCGCCAAGAATTTAAATGGTAATATTTTTCATTTTCTTATTTACATACAATGTTTAATACCTTCTTGTTTCTGATGAGAATTGCCCCCCCCCCAAACTGGTGTCCAGGAGAACATCTCTACAAAAAAAAATGTTAAAAGTATTCGCCTTGAAAACTGTGAAAGCAGTGAAGTTATAATTGTTTTTTGGTGTTTCAGACCCCGCTCCTAATAAGTATCTGGAGGAGTACTTTTTTCAGGGATTATGATCATTCTCGAATATTTTTTGGCAGATATTAAACTTGAAGGCAAAAAAACAGGGATAGAAGGAGGGAGTAGTAACCCTTTTCCTCACTTGCTTTGCAGCTTTGAGCCTTGGATCAAAGAGCTGGTCATAACATAATCTAATTAAAGTGCGACCCTTATCAATAGAAACAAATCTCTAAAACAACGAAATCTATTATTTATACTGTTTCTTAATATGGAAAATTTCACTAATTTTGAATATGTTCATTAAAATCTAATAGTATTATAACTATTCTAAAAAATCTAATAGAATTTAAAATATGCATTAGAAAATAATTGTGTATCTTTTCAATATTGGTCTATTTTTGATAAAAAAAAAATCTAATAGTATATGAAAATTTGCTTGATTGTAGAAATAGAAAAATTTTAGAAATAATTTCAGAAATGGATGGCACCTGTTGTATAATGTCACTTGCTTGTCCTCAGATTAGCGATTGGCTGGGAGTTATGGACACTTAACAAGTCTATAAAGTAAGATTTATACAACAACAGATAAACGATTTTTGAAAGACTTAAAAAAGCAGTCTTTCTAAAACGAAAAAAATTCTTTTCGTGTCATTCTTTCTTGTCATTATTTGCGATAAAGTATTGTTCTAAGAAATTTGAAGCTATTTGTAATAGGGAGGAAATTGGGGATTTTGTGATGTATATCTGGTATGGTGATTCAAAAGGTATTTATGTGACATTTGTTGTGAAATTTAGGTTATAGCCATCTTACCCAAATTGAGGCCCCACTGGTGGTTCTTGATTAATGTCTTTCCCCCTGTCTCCCACAAAATTTTCGGGCCAATTTTAACAGAACTTTCATTTATTAACAAAATTATTTTCAATTTATTAATTAATCAATAATTTATTTTTTGTTATTTTTCAATTTATTATTTAAATTATTTGGTCATTTACTTATTACTACTATTCTAATTTAAGCATTTTTATTACTATTATTTAATTATTATTTTAATTTATTTTTAATTTATTAATTAAATAATACTTAATTATCTACTTAATTTTATGAAAATAAAATTTCGAAAATTACAAGATACTCGGACAGGATACTTACTAGAATCATTCCGAAAAATATAATAGACCAAGCAGGAGATCCGGGTAGCCGCAATACTGCTGATGGATACACAATGAATAATAATCCAGGTCCCTCAGCTGCCACTTCATCAACTGTTTGGTTCTGAAAGTATAAATGGAATACAAAAAAATGAGTTGAAGCCATGGTACAATAGGCAAAATTTTAAATTATATAAATGCCGTTTTTAAGGGAAGGGGGGATTAGAGTTTTATAAGAAAACTAAAATGCTGAAAAACTAAGCTAGAGAAAAATTAAAGTATTATCATTTCTGTTAGTATTCACTCGTTTCTCCCTGCTTTACAGGTCACGGAGCTTTTGCAGGGATTAATGCCATATACTTACTGTATGTTTAATTCTTTATGAAAAAACAAATGAACACGCATCCGTAATCTTTCTTCTTGCAAAAAATGCAAAATTCCACATTTTAGTAGATAGGCGCTTGAAACCTCTACAGTAGGGTTCTCTGATATGCTGAATATGATGGTGTGATTTTCATTAAGGTTCTATAGCTTTTAGGGGGTCTTTCCCCCTTTTTTCTAAAATCAGCCAAATTTTCTCAGGCGCGTAGCTTTTGATAGGTAAGACTAAACTTGATGAAACTTATATATTTGAAATCAGTATTAAAATCTGATTCTTTTTTTTAGATTTTCGGTTACCATTGAGCCGGGTCGCTCCTTACTTACAGTTCGTTACCACGAACTGTTTGATAAATCTCATCTTATTTGTATACAACTACAACTTTAAGATAAAA
>JAQQPU010000275.1:0-28762 GCA_029168905.1 Artemia sp. Kazakhstan ARC1039
AACACACAGGGTTTGTATGATTTTCTCCTTGCAATTACTATTAATTTTTGGGAAGTTAATAATTTTAAAAGATACACACATTTGAAGGGGTTTCCCTGTCTTAAGCATTCCCTTGTTAAATTCTTCATTGGAAGAAGTAAAGCACGCTCTTTTGTTCCAACATTCTTTTTCAAATTCCCTATGGTTTGTGTTCATTTAAGATCTTACTACATTTTAATTAAATCTATGGAATGAAACTAAAATCAACATTTAGCAAACTTCTTCAAGAAGTCATACTAAAGGCTTTATCAAGAAGGTTACCAATGTAGACTCAAGTTTTGGAAGTATGTTTAAAATTAAATTTAAATTGGATTGACGCAGCGTTGCCCAAGCCTGAAGGATCACCAGAGATTCATGTTTGGCCCGAAAGAGGTTATATAAAGCAGCTAAATAGAATATAGTGGAAATACTGAGAAAAACCAAGCTGGTGATATTTAAGCATTTATTTTTGTTTACTGTTACAGAGGGGATGAAGGGGATACAGGCTAATCCATAAATGTGATTTACCATTAGGTGTGATTAGTACCTTTATGACTGACCATATGTTAAACAAACTGTATGAAAAATTTATCTCGCTCCTGTTTTCTAGGGCTATAATCAAAAAGAAAGTCGAAGAAGGCTAGACTACGTTTTGCGGTGAAGCATACAATGTTGCCAAAGATTGTGCTTTTTGGTCATTCATCTTGGACAAAAAAAGGAGGTCGTCCCCGAATGGGGTGGTTAGAGGTCCTAATGATGGATTTAAAGGATATTCGGAATTCGTGGTCTTGAGGTAAGGAGTGGAACTTCGGAAAGATCGGGGTTTAGTAGCAGTATGGAAAGTTGTGTTAGCCTAAGGTGGCTTGGTGCTGCAGTGGCTTGTTATAGTAGTATAAGTAAATTTATACAGTGCTTCCGCTTTTACTTATGGAAAAATTATAAAAAGAAAACATAGGTATTCCTGTGAAATCAATATTGGATATACTTTTCAGCGTTAATGAGTAACATAGATGACGTACAACAAATGTGTAGAAGTAGACATATCGTATTTATATCAGATCTTGTAAGTTCTCAAACAATCACTAAACACAAATGTTTCCGCCTCGAATTTAGAGTACCACTAGATTTAATGTCAAATGTGCGAAGGCGACCACAGGTTTTTCATTGTCGATTGAACAATATTTTTGATTTGAAAAGCTTCAGAACCTTTTTTTAAATAACAATACTTATGTTAAATAGCCTATATAGCATAACGTTACCTTAAACTGGATATTATAATTTAAAATATTAGGCAGGAAAATTCTGCCTATTACACCTTGCTAGACATTTTTTTTAGCTCGAAGTTCTTGTTTGGCATCTGACCTGTAAACATCTGTTTTGTTTTTAAGCCGGATTATATTTAGAATAAATTACAGTGGACAGTTTCGCAATAAGTGAAAGAATAAATTGATATTTTCGGACATTCACCATTAGATATTTTTACTTATTCATGTGTAATTGAGAAAATTGGATACGTCAGCCGACTGTGGTGTGTGGAGAAAATTGGATATTATATGTGGATGGTGTTCTGGATGTCAGAGTACGATGGTTAAAAATCAGCAGGTCTCTACGGTCCATCGGGCCACCAGCCAATAAGGTGATTGCCACTGCCGTCCGTGGGCCTTTCCACATAAAGATAAGTTTCTTTTCGTCTCTATCTGATGCTATTTAAATTCAAATTCTTTTGATTTTTTTGTATTTATTGTTACCGTCATGGATCCAGCTGACGTTAAAATTGGAGATTTGTTCCTCGCCAAATTTGCGGGTTATCCCCTTTGGTCGATTCGAATCCTAGAAATTATGAAGACAAATACCGGAGACGTTGCATGCATTTGCAGAGCTAAAAAATCATCCTGGTGTTTACCGCCAGTTTCTAAGAAAAGGGCAAGATTCGTTAACGGATAATCTACTCTCAGATCCCACTGCTGATCTCCGTAGACTTATAGTGGCTACAGAGAATGAACTTGCGACTACAAAACAAAATCTAACTAAAGAAATCGAGATAAAAATTAACGAAAAGCTGAAAAAATCGACTTTGCAGACTACAGCTAATTTTAATCCTAAGTTTCCAGTTGAAACAATGGTTTCTGAAATCTATGATGCAGTATATGTTGAGTTTTATCCTAAATTTGAACTGATTGAAAAACATCTAAAAACATGCATGCATATGATTAATTTGTTGCAAAATCGCGTGAATCAGCTTGAGCTCAAGCTAGACGACATTTATCACTTTGCCTAGTACCATAATTATGCAGGTCACTATTAATTTGGTAAAAATTCTTAAAAACATCAGGGGTTAAACCATTCTTACACTGAAACACAAATACTGCAGCTTGGTAATCTCTTATCGGACATACATTAAGGAGCTTCAGGGACCTAAAACAAGCACATGTGTCATGTACATCCTGGACATACCTACCGATTGTTCTAACAGCTTTATTTTGTAGAACTTGCACTCTTCTATAGTTGCATAAGAAGTTACTGCTCCATAGGAGGCAACCGTAGGAGATACATGGATAAACCAACGAATAATATATAGTTAAAAGTATTCTTTGAGGGAGAAAGTGCTGCAGACGTCGAAGTATTCCTACCCCACGGGCAATTTTTGATGAAATTGCGTCACTGTGACACTTCCATGCCAGATGGCAATCAAGATAAAAACCAAGGTAGCGGAGATGATCAACTTGCTGAACCAGATTACCACATAAAGTTACCTGACCAGACACATCCAGTGGTGTACCAACTCTACAAAACGTCATTAAAAATGTCGTGCTAACATTTACACACAATAGACTTAATGAAGTGAAAATCTCTAGCTTTTCCAATGCGAGATTCACTTTTTTCACCAGGTCCTTCACAGATGACGCAAACACAGTTAAAACAGTATCATCAGCAAACGAATTAAGACACACATCTTTCAAATAAAGACGCATGAGATCAACATAGATGAGGTAAAGCAGGGGACATAACACTGATCCTTGTGGTACTCCACACGTCACTGGAAATGCTGCTGATTTGCGTCGTGGTACCAGGTCTTCATTTTCAATGAAACACCTGGGCCCATCAGTATGGAATGAGCTACCATTGATCATTAGAGCGGCAGAACATGTACCTCAATTTCAAATGAATTTAAAAGATTGTTTTTTGGGGGGAATTTGTTAAATTTTATTATTGTTGGTAGGTTGGGTAGGGGAGGTAGAAGAGCTGAAGAGGTAAGGGTGGGCTGGGAACGTAAGGGTGGGTAGGAGCTAAGGTACGGTTGGCAGGGTGGGGGAGGGGAGAGGGAGTTGAGTATAGTGAGTGATGGAGACTGGATTGGTTATTATTATTTTTCTTTTATATTTTTTTTATGTATTATCATTTTTAATTCAGTTATTTATTTATTTTTCTATTTTTTTTATTTATTTTTTTTACTATCATTATTATTACTATTATTATTTTTTTGTATATATATATTTATATATATATACATATATATATATATATATACATATATTATATATATATATATTTTTTTTGTAAACTATAGGATATAGTTTATCTATTTTTGGTTTATTTATAATAGTTTTAATAAAATAGTTGATGTTTATGTAAATAGTTGAGTTAATAGGTAAGTAGTTACGTGGAGTTTCGCGCGATCCCAAACCTTCGTAGGTTTTCTCCAGCGTGAAAGTGTTGTTTAATTTATTTATTTGTTTATGAATGTGGATTAATAAACTTAAATGAACTTATATATGAACTTATCAGCTAAACCTAATGGTTTTCCGCATTGTGCCTTTATATACCTTTAATAGTACCTTTACTTCTTCCTCCACAAGCAAAACTCATAATCACTAAAAAGCCATTAACTCGGGGCTTAGGCGTAATCACAGTTGCACATGGGCTGCGACTAGCTACTCAATACTCACTACTCGCAACTCACTAGCTCTTTTGATTGGACTCATGAAAAACTGGGATTTTTATTGCCAAATCGATCTTGGATTTCGAGCACTTCTAGTTGTAGGCAAAACCATTCCTGCTTGTACTTTGGGGGAAGGGGGGACAGAAAAGTACTGAATAAATAAGTAAGCGGAACATTTATAGACATAACGCTAAAAGGTGTACTACTCATTCATTTGCGTCTTAGGCGGCTATTTTGCAGATGATGGTCTCGAATAGAACAACATTTATGGACACACAACACTACACCATTTACGTCTCCACAACTAAACTGTGCCTCCTTTTATATTTGCCTCTTCAAACCTCCAAGCTAGGAAGCGATAACATTAAAAAAGGACTGCTGTGACACGACCAAGAAAATTTTATAATGAAGCGTGAAAAAATGTCACCCTCTGACTATTAATTGACTAAAACTGAATGTCAACATGCTGTGAAGCGGCAAAACAATTTTGCATTTATCATTAAGGTCTGTGTTGAGGAGAAATTTTATCGTTGCGAGGCACTTAAATTAGATTAACAAACTATAAAGGAAAAACTGCCCAAGCAAAAGATTAAGCTCTTCAGAGAAAATCCTAGGGAGATTTCCCTTAAAAGGAATAGCAGACTATAAAGGGAAAAGGGTGCAAGCAAGAGTTGAAGGTCTACGAAAGAAAAATCCGAGAGAAATGTTGTGGGAGAGGTCTCTATATATCACAAAAATTTGATAGTAGGCCTATCTATAGCAAGATCTAGGAACGACTGTTCATAAGAAGACCGTTCACATTGCGACGTGAGTACGATTGTCTCTTCTGTAGATAAGATTGGTCTTCATCACTTTTAATTTTTTCTATATCTAAGATTACAAGCTTCTGTATATGACAGAAGTGCTGCCTCTCTCAATGAGGTTGTGACGATCCCATGCATGTTCTTGAACAGTCTCTTTAACGCAAAATTTCTGTACGGAAGAGTCAAGACCCTTTGGATCAGCATTTTTAGATGAACAAAACAAACATGCCCAGCCTCAGGCTCAATACTGACCAAAATATTCTTTAGCTGACAAATTTTCCGGATTCAGATTTTCTGGCACATCAATCATGGCTTTCCGGTTCCTATCTGCACCATTCTTTATTTCACTCTATCCAGTAATGTTAAATTTCTGAAGATAAAGTAATGTGGTTCTAAGGACCAGCTCTCTGGCCCATTCTGATACCAGTCCTTTTGTAAAATCAAAAATGAATTCTTCAAAGCTTTTATTTGAGCAATAGAGTCTCGCTTTTATTTGGGCAATAATTTGACCGTTGGCGTGCATAATTTTAAAAATCAAATACCTTTCTTTGAGTATGCAAAATATAGAAAACCTCAATTACAAGCGCAAAAAAAAAGAATTCCTATATCCCATTTCAAAGAAGAACTTACAGAGACAGACTTATGAATCTATCAAAAGGGATACATCCCTCGATGTTTAGACGGTGACTTAGGTACAGTGTTGCCACCCTGGTCTGGAAGAATTTACTAAATCTGAGATTAAAAATTTACTAAATCACATATGTTTTTACTAAATGCTCCAAAAAATATTTTGGGCACTGTAAAGCATTGATTTTAACTATAGTAGGATAATCAATGGGATTTTCACATTCCTTTTTCTTCTTTTTTCCTTTTGTGGCTACACAGCTTAAGTATACGAGGTATTAGAACATAGTGCTGTGCCATGGCGAGTCGCAGCCGTACAAAATCGAAACAGGTTATGTAATTTTTTTTTAAGGTTTTGGAATGGATAAATCAAACACAGTCACCGACTATTCTGTATTAATTAATAACGCAATACCACTAGGCTATATTCTTTGCCTTTCTCTAAGTTGAAACGAACAGTGGGTACCTAAATTTGGGAAATGGATTGTCTGTGTCCTTACTTGAAAAAAGAAAGTAATCCTTGCCCCCCCTCCATGTATTTCCGTTAATTGACCTCCCTCCCAAAAAAGAATATAACACAATTTCAAAGTAGAAACTTAAAATAAACTAATGTTTAAAACTTGTTTTAACCATGTAAAAATCTGGAAGAACCCTGAAGGACCTTTTCTTGCTCTTTACTCACAAGTTAAGTTTACATTTCAAGTAGAAACAGCTCCAAAACTTTAACAAGGCTATCAAATGTCTGCCGGATATAATGAAAGGCACGGTCTTTAATTTAATAGCAGCTCCTACCTCGTTCAAGAAAGGTCATAAGAACCTAAACTAGATCCCTGTTGGGAATTTCCTATTAAAAGAAGTTGTTAAACGTGCCGGAATCAAATGGCTATCAATACGCAAATTGCCGTCTTCCAAGCTAATTAGAATATTTAATACTAGGAATTTACAGCTACAATAAACAGGGTGATTCAAGGAAAAAGCTGAATAATAAAAGTCAGTCAGAATAGTGAAAGACATTAAAACCACTTTAAAGGGAGCAGAGGTATTACAATAGAAACAAAAAATAAAGCCAACACTCTATTTTTTCGGTGGGAAAGGATTGATCTGCTCTTCAGGTGTGGCCTTATTCAAGAAAGCGGTATAATGATACCGTTATTTATCTATTTACACTTCAGAGTCAATGCACTAGCGTTGCCTATAGTCAAGGGCCATAAGGCTTCAGTCTGTTATGTTTTTTTTCCTTTTTACTAGATGCACTACATATGTAAGGAGTAGTCATACAAACTTCGGAGGGGATTTACTCGATTGTAAATCGAAAGTTCTAGTAAAATTTGTAATAGTCAAAAGTAAAAGAGGGAAATCATACCTCCTAACACGCCCTTTTTCCCAAATGCATCCGGTCATAATTCCGAGATGGTCATTTTGCTCAAAACGGATCAAAGGTCAAATTACTATGTATCCAGGATTGACAAAAACCCCCAAAGACCCCGGGGCAAGGGCTGTAAGTTTTGCAAAATTTCATTATTAACAGGAGGGGTGGAAGGGGTGGTCGTAAAAACTTTGGGTATGGAGCAAATTCAATTGCAAAACGAAGATTCTAGTGCCCTTCTTAAAAGTCAAAGGTGATCAGAGAACTGCCTCCAAGCATATTTCCTTAAATGCATCCCATCAAAATTTTGACACAGGCATTTTGTTCAAAATAATCCAAAGGTCAAATAACTTTGTCTTTGGTGTTGACATCCCCATGTAAGTTGCCGAGTGTTAACATGGAAGGTTTTTATGGAATGGTTTGTCGCATAAACCTTGGAGGGAGCTCCTTCAAATGTAAATCAAAGGTCTTAGTGCCCTATTTAAGAGACAAAAGTGACCAGAGGGCAGCCACCCAACCCTCCTGCCCCTTTTCCCCAAACACATCCAATCAAAATTTTGAGATAACCATTTCGTTCAAAATAGTCCAGAGGCAAAACAAATATGCCTCCAGGGTTGCCACCTCCTCACCCCAGGGGCAAGGGCTGTAAGTTATGCAAGTTACCCATTGCTAATATATAAGGTTTTCATTGAAAAAAAAGGGCATATTTGATCCTGGGTCTCTAAAAAGGCTTAGGGTGTTAAGATGAAACTTCAAGGAAATGTTGAGATAGCTGCCAAAAAGATTCAAAATACACTATATGCTTGCTGGTTGTGGAAAGGGAATATCAGCAATATCTAAGAAACGGGTGAGGGTATTTAGTTGAAACTTTCAAGTTATGTTGAGAAGGTATTAAAGAGATTTGAGGGCAAACAAGGCCCCCTTCCACTTCTTGCCCTTTTTAGGTGCCCCCTCTGCTCAACACCGATCAAATTTTTTATATTTTCACTTTGTTCAAGCAAGTCAAGAGGTGTTACTGAGATAATTTTCAAGCAGATTGAGATAATAATGAGTTATCTTCTCAGTAGGGGCATCCCCCAGGCCACTCAGCGCGTCCCCAGGTGACGGATAGGGGGAAGCCCTAAAGATATGTAGGGTACCTCCGTAGGAGAAGCGGACCAAGGGGGGACCTGGTCCCTTGGGGTCCATAATAGAAACTGGGGCACCCTCGCCCGGGGGCCGTAAATACAGGTGGAGGAGGAAGAAAGAGCCTCAAATCTACACTCAGCAGGGTCCACCGGCGTGTGGACATGTCCCGTGAGTTACAAACCTTCTCTCAGCAATGGGTTAAATTTCATAGTGATGCAGAACATCATCGTGGGAGGATCCTTCATAAGAGGACAACTGCGACAGGGCTTAAGATCGAAATCTATGGACAACAGCCTCTGCAAAGGGCTGCCTCGACCCTTTCGGGGCACCCGGGAGACTGGGAACCTTGCGGTTAACTCTATTCCCAAGGAATATCAATGGACCTTGGACAAAGAATAATTACTAATACGGCCACGGCGTTCCCGGCAAGCGACGCCACCTCCTTGGCACGGGTGTCGAGAAGTAAGCAAGCCAACCATGCTACGGCGTTCCCGGCAGGGTATGCGACTTCGAATATGGGGACGAAGTTGAAAAATCTATAAGCCATATCCTTGGGAACCAACTACAGTCATAAAACAAGCAACATCAAGAATAAATATTGGTTGATGGAACGTCAGATCTATTAAACAAGAAGCTACGCAACCTCTACTTGTCCATGAGATGCAGAATTACAGTATTGACATATTATGCCTTTCTGAGACCGGAATCTCCCGTTCTGGCTCTACAGTAATTGCAACGCCCAAAACATAACAACAGTTCCACTTTTTCTACTTTGGAGTAAACGATAACTCGGGACTCAATAGAGTTGGTTTCATCATGAACCAAAGAACCAGAAACGCACTTTTTGAGTGGGATCCTGTTTCTCCCCGACTGGCTAGGATTAGGCTTCAAGGAAGGCCAGCAAACGTATCTATTCGCTCCGCATACGTCCCTACTCGTGATGCCACAGTTATTGCTAAGGATGAATTCTATTTGAAATTGAAACAACTGTCTTCTTCAGTTGTTGCACGAGACTACCTGATTATTGCAGGGGACTTCAAGGCGAGAGCTGGTCTATTTGATACCCCCACAGAAGTCCTTGGAAAGTTCGGACTGGGTCACAGATATGAAAATGGGCAAGGGCTGGTAAACTATGCTTTGTTGAATCACCTTGTTGTAACCAACACCATATTTCAGTACAAGCCAAGACATCTACTGCCCTGGCATTCCAACGACGGTGTTACTAAGGCCCAAAATGACTTCAGTCTCGTTGGGCAACGTTGGAGAAGTGCAGTAATAGACTCCCTCTCTTATGACGGTGCAGACACAGGCTCAAATCCGGGTCACAAGCTAGCTCTTGAAAAAATCCTACTTCGTCTTGCATCTCGGACAGAAAAAAATTCGGGAGCCCGAATCGACAATGGAAAGCTGCAAGATAAAGAAGCTCGGCATGCTCTAAATAGGAAGCAAACAAACCGTTTTAAAATTCAAACACTACTTAACCAATTCCCGTCATCAATTCCTGTTTGTTTCCCCTCTTGTTTTAAAACACCTTACAGTATCGAGCTGGCCGCCCCAACAAGAGCAGAAATTCTCAAAGCAATTAAGGCCCTGAAGAACAACAAAGCCCCAGGCCAAGATCCCCCCCCCCCCCCCAGAAATATACAAACAATACCCAGAGATCACAGCGGAGCAGCTCCATGTCATCCATGAGAAAGCATAGAGAACCAACACTTTCACAAAGGATTCGAAGACATCAGTTATTCTCCCTTTTTACAAGAAAGCTGATAAAACTGAGTGCAAAAATTACCGGGGAATAAGTCTAATTGATACTGCAGTAAAGATTTTTGGGATTATTCTCCTTAGCCGCTTCAAGGGGACAAGGGAGAAAAAAAACTCGTGGAAATCAAGCTGGTTTTTGTCCTGGTAGAGGCTGCACTGACAATATTTTTGCACTCCACCTCATTATCCAGCAGTTTCAAAGGTATAATGTGCCCCTGATTCTGATATTTCTAGACATTGTTTCCGCCTTCGATTCGATCACTCGCCAAAAACTTTGGTAAATTCTTGAAAATGGCGGAATGCCCTGAAATTCGTCAAACTACTTAAAGCATACTACAAGGGTTCTGTGAGCCGATTTCGAGTTTACGGAGACGAAACTGAAGAATTTCTGGTGGAATTTGGAGTAAAATAAGGCTGCGTCCTGTCTCCGCCACTGTTTAACTACTGTATTGATTGGATGCTTGAAAATGCACGATCTTCTCATCCAGGAGTCCAGATTCGACAGAATCTTTCACTTGGAGACCCAGAATATGATGACGACGTAGCAATAATATCGGACCCAGAGAAAGCTCAAATTATGCTCGATGAGGTAGTTACTTGGGCAGATCGCATTGGCTTGAAAGTCAGTACAGGGAGAGCAAAATTTATGGCAATAAATCTCACTGATCCTATTTCGTTAACTGTAAATCAAGTACAGTTGAATCAGGTCAGCAGCTTCACATACCTTGGCTCCTAGCTTTGTACTGATGGATCTTCTGACACCGATATTCAACAGCGATTGCAGAAAGCACAGACGGTCTTTGCTTCCCTTAGAAAACCGTTATGGAACCGGCGTAAAATCAGTGTAAGAGCTAAAGTTCGAGTCTATCTAGCTTTGGTCCGAACAATTCTTCTTTATGGATGCGAAACTTGGTCAGTAAAGCGACTACATTTAAATGCGCTGAAGGTGTTTGAGCATACTTGTCTGTGTAGCATCCTCAGGTTAAATCTGAATGAGCGCATATCAAACGTGGATGTACGACGAATTTGTGGTATCAATAGAGGCGTTGCGATCACGATCAAGGAGCTTCGACTGAAATGGTTGGGCCATGTCTTACGGAGGCCAACAGAGTACTTGCCTCGTCGAAGACTTCTAGATGAGCCTCTTAGGTCAGGGAGGAAACGCCAAGGAGGAGAACGGAAAAGCTGGTGAAACTTGGTTGAAACCTTGAACCTATTGGGGGGTTCAGAAAGTATGGTCACAGCTGGTAAACCCATTTACCAGCAATGGCTCCCATTTGCAAAGCAGCTGACAGAAGATTGCCCTACGTGGTTCTACCAGGTCTCGAAGACCCTTGATTCCGGCCAAGGTGGAAATGCCTGGTTCCTGCCACAAGTACAAAGTAAGTAAGTCAAAAGGTCTAATAGATATGCCTTCGGGGATGACATACCTCCAACAGCACTGGATAAGAGTGTAAATTTTGCAATTTTCCAATTGCTTTTTAATTACTTTCAAATGTTGTGCTTCTATAGATAATTTACCTCTTGAAGGACGAATTTTTTAGCTAGAAATTAACCCGTTATAAGTTGTAAGTGTAACTAGTAGTTCTATTGGGCATTTTAATAGTGATTTGATTAAAATGAACTCCTCAGCAACGAGTAAACATGTTCCTAATGTAAGGGAGGCTTCCGGACGGGTTGGATTTTTTTCAGTGCTCCAGTTGAATATTCAGTGTCTTTGTTCTTCAATTGACCATCTAAAACGGATTGTTTCAGAAGGGCTACCTGATTTTTTTGGTTTAGGTGAAACTTTCTTAGATTCTAAAAATGATATGCTTTAGGATTTGTAAGGTTATAAGATGGAGCGAATGAATCGACAAAAGATGGCCAAGAGTGGTCTTACCTTATATATTTCTAACAATCTCCCATATTGTCTTAGAATGAATTTATTCAGAAATGTGGAATGTGTCTTTGAATCATTGTTCATCGATATTAAATGTGGAGCCAAGGATTTAAATGTTGGTATTATTTATCGATCTCCTAGTGGCTCTATTCTTCTGTTTCTACGCATCCTTAACGATCTACTGGATACCATTCGAAAACAGTCGACGGAGTTAATTAAAATGGGAGATTTTAATATAAATTTGATGAATATAAGGTCTTCCGTATATTTGGATTTTCTTTTGTCCATGCTTGCCGCAGATACTTTGCCTTCTGTATGTATCCCATCTCACATTACAGAGAGTACATCAACTATGATTGACAATATTTTCTGTACTACCTTGATCCAAAATTGTGTTTTAGTGAGTGACATGTCTGATCATTTCCCTGTTTACTCTAAATATAGTTTTGATAATCTAACTATTGAGAGGACCAGTGAGTCTGGTAGGAGGCCTTCTAGATTTGGTGAAGCATGACTAATGCTTCTTAGGTCAAGATTAGCAGAGATTCTTTGGGGTAATTTTGAAAGTGATTATGATTTTTGTAATTTATTTGACACTTTTTATGAGTTTATTAAATACGCTGTTCTTTATATTTGTTCTATTTTATTTTCTAATCGCAAATCTAAGAGGGCCTTTCCTTTAAATTATTGGATGACCCCTTGTCTCCTTAGGAGTTTTAGAGAAAAAATAATCCCTGGAGGGCCTATAAGTCTGCTAGTCCTTCAATGAAGACTATTCGCTTTAAGCGATTTAAAACTTACAGGAATATTTATGATTCTGTGAGTCGAAACATATGTAAATGACCAAATTTTTGCAGTTAGAAAAATCCTCTTTACTGTTGTCGTCTAAATCGTCCAACATTCTCCCGTACCCATAACCATAGTTTGCATTCCTCGGATTCTTTTCTAACTTTTGCCGACGATACCACCCTTATTACTTCTGGGAGAACAGAGGAAGAGGTTCGTGCAAAGTCTGTGGCCTAAATGTTTCCAAAACTAGATTTTTAGTTTTTTCTCGTATATCTCAGACTTGTCCGCAACTATCTGAAATTCATGTATCCAAAGGCTTTATTAGTAGATCAAAGGATGGTATACAGAAACCTCTTAATTCTAAGAAAATTCAAACATATTTTCTTGGACCAATTCTAAGAATCCTATTTCATAGCTTAATTCATTCTTATGTTTATTATTGTCCAGTCATATGGATGTCTACTTTCCCTTCTCTTCTCAAACCGCTTGCGAAAACTCTGATCGTTCAGCAACTAAACAGTTGCTTGATATTGAAAAAGTATATTTTCTTTCCTGTGAGTATTTCGCTTTTCTTCAGCTCCATGATGACATTCCTAGGATATACGTCCTAGATTTACGTCTTCTTTTGTATCTGGTCGGTCAAACTATCAGCTCCGTAGTTCTCTAAATATTCAAATTCCCCATGCACCAACAATAACATCCGATTTTAATCCTTTCGTCGGGTGTCATTTAACATGGAACGCCCTTTCTGAATCTGCTCGAGAATGCCACTTGATTGGCGCTTTCAAAAAACTTGTAAAAAAAAAATTGAATCCATATGATTAATTATTCCTTGACGTATATAGTGCTATACAATTTTTTTTATTCTTATTATTATTATTAGTATTACTACTATAAGTTGTAGATGTTGTGATTAATTGCAGTTTGAAAAAGTTCATTTATTGGACTCTCTTTCCGTATGTTTATTTTTTCTCCATTTTTATGAAGCAAATGCTTTACATGTTATGTGTTTAAATGTTTAATGTTATGAGATCTGCTTCATAATCGCCCTCCTACAGGCCATGGAGACTTTTAGGGATTTGTAGATTGTTGTGGTATTTTTGTATTGTTATATGGAAAATAAATCTATCTATCTATCTATCTTTTTCGTGAAAATACGACACATGTGTGGGGAGGGGGGTATGTGACCACCGAAAACTCTGACTATTAAAAAGAGCACTAGAACTTCTTATTCATCTCAGTCCAATGAGTCCTACACCAATCCAAGTTTATACGACCACCCTTTCTGCAAAAACCTTATATGACCCCAGGGAAAAACTTAAAAGCCTTTCCCCGAGGGATAATGGGGAGGGGGGAGGTTAATCCTCAAACACAAAATTTCCGAACCTGTCTACTACACTGGACAAAATGGCTATCTCAAAATTGATTGGTTGTGTTGTGGGAAATGGTTAGCGTGGGGAAGGGGGCTGGTTGCCCTCCAATCCCTTTTGACTATTGAAAAGGCACCCGAACTTCTGATTTCCAATCCAATGAGCCTCCTCTAAACTCTATATGGCCACACTTCCTATAAAAACCTAATATGTCCCCAGGGCATAGCTTACAACCCGTGCCCTGAGGGCTGTGTGGGGAGGGGTCATCCTGAAAGACATGATATCTGGACTTTTTAACTACGCTGATCAAAATTGCTATCTCAAAATTTTGATTGGATGTGATTGGGAAATGATTGGCGTGATTGACCCTCCAATCACTTTTGACCATTAAAATGGACATTATCTCTCTCAATTTCAAATCGAATGAGGTGAAATTCCGAAATTCAACATTTTGAATTTTGGGATTCGAACCTTCGAATTCTAGGATTGTTAACATCCAAGCACAAGTCAACAACAATGAAGTGGCGTACAGGCTTTAAGTTCAAGAAGTGTGGAAGGTCAGAAGTAGATTGTGGCTCACGTCCAGAGCGAACTCGCGAGCAGTTCTTGTTACAGTGATTTCAAATGAAATTGTGAGCAAACTTGCATTCGCAATCAAATAAAACATGACTTAAAAATCTAAAAGATACAGAATACAACCGAAGGAGAGATCAAATATTCATCAGCGTAGTTATCATGATAGAGAATTTGGAATTTTCGCGGCTCTGAATGTATTGGTCACCCGAGGAGGCGTTAGTAAAGTTTTGAGCTAATGTCAAGGAATTTCTATTTTACCATCAGAGCTAACTTCAATTTTGTTTGTCAAATATTAAATGAGCAGAGGCAAGGTAGTTCGAGCTACTGCATAATAGATGAACAGATGATGCAGTTAGGTAGATTTTCCTAACCGAAACAACATTTGCTTAGCAAGTCCAACCCCATAGGTCTCAAAACTAGAGCTTACCAGGTTGTTCAGTTTGAAGCCAGTCCAACTTTATCGCAAAGAGCAAGGCGTTGAGGAGGGGACAGCCCCTTTCATATACGGAATACTTTCTGTCCGTTTTAGTTTTAATGTTGCTCCTTACTTACAGTTAAAAAAAAGACTTGTTTTTTTTTATTTAATTTTGAACGTTTTTGAATTAATGCAGGTTTTGATTTGGTTCACCGTACATGAATAATTAAAGCAAAATTTGCGTACTAATTTTACATTTATTTGGTTAAATGGCTTTCTCGAAAGTTGTTTAATTATATTTACGAACGTTTTTATTAGTAATAAATATACGTAACTTACGAATTAACTTACGTAACGAATTTCTATATTCATATATTTTTAATACGTATATTAGGGGATTCGCCCCCTAGTCAATACCTCACTTTTTACGCTAAAGTTGGAATTTTGTTCCAATTATTTAAAATTGACCCTTAATCACAAAGGCCGTTAATTAGAATAAATAGCTCTTATGAAAGTACTAATCTTTGGCTTAAAGAGCGAGGTATTGACAAGGGGGCGAACCCAATCATATACGTAATAATTTCTGTTCGTTTTAAGTTTTGATGTTACTCCTTACTTTCAGTTGAAAAACTTGTTTTTTATATTTAATTTCTGGTCTTTTTTTAAATAATGCTGGGAAATCCGTTGCCCCCTTCATAAAAATGTCCCTTCCCACATAAAAACTTCCTCCATAGAAAGATCCTCCCACGCAACCCCCAACTCCCCCCCTACCAAAAAAAATCACCCCTGAAAACGTCTGTATACTTCTCAATAATCAATACTATATGTACACATTGGGTAAAGTTCATAACTTTCAGCCCTCCCCCCGGGGACTTTAGGGGATTAAGTCATCCTAAAAGACATAGTTATTATATTTTCGACCATGCTGAACCAAATGGCTATCTCAAAATTTTGGTCGGGTGACTTTGGGAAAAAAAGAGCGTGGGAGGGGACCTAGTTGCCCTCCATTTTTTGGTCACTTAAAAAGGGCACTAGAACTTTTAATTTCCGTTCGAATGAGCCCTCCCAAAATATTTTAGGGCCACTGGGTCAATACAATCACCCCTGGGAAAAATACAACAAAAAACAAATTAATAATTTGCTTTCTTCTAGCAAAAAATTCAAAATTCCACATTTTTGCAGATAAGAGCTTGAAACCTCTACTGTAGGGTTCTCTGATACGCTGAATCTGATGGTGTGGTTTTCATTAAGGTTATATAACTTTTAGGGGGTGTTTCCCCCTTTTTTCGAAAATCAGGCAAATTTTCTCAGGCGCGTAACTTTTGATGGGAAAAGACTAAAAAACAGACAAAATCATTTTTTTTTTATCCCCCTTGAATTTCTAGCTACAGAACTAGAAGCCACGGTCCTGATTTCGAATACAGAGGGGTCTCGCTTGATGCGTACCTACTGATTTAAACAATAACTTTTTAGGTCTCGTGCAAGGGAGGTGGGTTGAAACCTCCATAAAATGTTTTGCTGATTCAAAAAATCGTAACAAAAATGAATATAAACAAATTTTTGATACATTTTTTAAGTATTTTTCTACCCCCCTCCCCCCAAAAAAAATTCCTTCATAAGTCATCCCCCTGAAAAAAAATTGTTTAATGTTTTTAGATAGTTTTAATGTTTTTAAGATACGTGTGTTTAATGTTTTTAGATAGTTAACAAACTGATTTCTTTTTTTTTTCAAGCAAAAATGCAAAACTTTTATTGAATTATCGAAACTAGTATCAAAATCTAAAAATTGAAAAAGGATTGTCTTTTATTTATATCCAACTTTAATGTCCAGTCTTTTTGTATGTGAAGATAAAATACTACATTTTTATTTTAATTTAAAACACACTTTTACTGAGTTGAAATTATTAAGTTACTGAAGTTACTAGTAACAATTGTATGGAACAAAACAAAAATATGTTTGGTTTATAGTACAAATTTACTGGCTGATTCATTTTATACGTAAAAATAAATATAGGATACTAGTAAAAATTTAAGCGTAAAATTGTTAAATTTTACGACCAGTTTTATTTTAAGAGCGACAAATAAAAGCACTATTTTTCTTTACCACTTTTATTGAGCATTTTAAATTTCTGAGTTATTGAAGCTATATCAAATTTAATTTACAGTTAAATATTACTGACCAGTCTCGTTTTATGAGAAGGAATAAAACAAAACTACACTCATTTTAGTTTCATTGACTACTTAAGATTACTGGATCATTGAACCCAGTGGAAAAAAAAAATTTAAATTTAAGTTTACTGATCAGCCTTATTTTCTATGGGGAAATAAAAGTATTACAGCTATTTCAATAACGGTAAGCTCGTAACTATTTAAAACGGTAAGTTCAATAAACGGTAAGTTCGTAAATATTTAAAAATTGAGCTACTAATGTAATTATTATATAGCTATTTGATAACTTTGAATTGATTGATTTGCTCAGAATACTCATTTGATAGTGTTTTCGCTGAAATAGAACCAAAATTGTCGTTTTGTACCACAAAATGGCGTGGTACAAATGGCACAATGCACCACATCACTATTTGAGCCAATTTTTTTTTGCATCAAATACCCCTTTGCTTGGTAAGTTGGTAAGACTGGTAAGACTTCTGGTGAGACTGAGCTACTAATGTAATTTAAAATGCTTTCTTGATTAGTCAAACGGCCATTAATGATTTGAAGCTTTGGAGCTATAGTCTCAGTTACTGGAAACTAGCAACCTAGATTTTGTCCATTTCAGGTTTACGTAATCCTCACGATATTCGAAGTATCATCTCTTCTTTGCAATAACTATGACACTCGTTTTATATAGCTTTTTTATACCTTTTTCTTTCTCGATAAGCTTGCAAGATCATGGATTTTCCTTGACAAATCGCAATCATCAATTATTCCCCAAATGCTTCTACATCCGAGGGTCGGAATCACAAACAAATCCCTCATATGTCTCGTAAATGGTCCAAACCAAATCCTAATCTACAGAAAACCATCCCGACTCCGGTCATGTGGCAACAAAGACAAATAAAAACAATATCTTAAAAAACTATTATCTAAACCTGGGAAAAGCACTATCTAAAATAATGCTTCTGGTAAGTTTGATTCTTCAATGAATGTTTTATGAGACAATAAATAAAAAAAGAGCTTGGGGGGCTCTTTATCTCAAAACAACGTCAACAGCAATAAGAGATTCATGAAAGAAGCTTGGAATAAATAGAAATACAAGCTCTAGTTTCTTAGGACTAAAATAACTATAACTTTTTGGGTGTAAGTTTCTTAGTTGTTGTTTTTTTTTTTTTTTTTCGTTGATAAAGTCTTCTAGACTTGAAGCCAATATATTCGTATCATTATTTTTTCTATTGCCTTAATTAAAAGTTTAACCTAATAGCATATGCTTACATTTAATTTTAATTATAAAGTGAATCAGGGTGGTACAAGAAATTAATAATTTAATTTCCTGGATAAAATTGATTTTCTAAACTATTAAACACAAAACAAGTTTTTTCAACTGAAAGTAAGGAGCAACATTAAAACTTCAAGCGAACAGAAATTATTACGTTTAAGGGGGTTGCGTCCTCCTCAACACCTCGCTCTTTACGGTAAAGTTTTTCGGTACTATTGAAAAAACCTTCCTATTATTCCAATTAAACGACCCTTGTGTTTCAGGAGTCGTTATTAAAGAATTGGGACAAAATTCAAACTTTAGCGTAAACTTATATATCTAAAATCAGCATAAAAATCAGATTCTTTTGATATTGGCATCAAAATTCCGTATTTTGGAGTTTCGGTTACTATTGAGCCGGGTCGCTACTTACTTACAGTTCGTTACCACGAATCTTTGATAACTATATGAAAACTTGAACGAAAATATTGATTTTTGAAACAACAATTTGATTAAATAGCCAGAACCGGTGCTTTTACAAAAAAAAAAAACTATGTGTGTATCAAATTCAAAAGAACAACAATTGTGTGACTTGAAGGAGCTGTTAGAAGGAAAATTCCATCACAGGTGCCTTGCTACCTACTCTTCAAAATACAGTGGTTCCCACTTTTTTAAACACACCAGTATTTACTGATTAAGTCTGTTGAAGATGTGAAAATGAAAGGAGCTCTGAAGGAGCTGATAGAAGAAGACTTCCAGCACTATTTTGGAAAACTTAAATAACAAACAGTGTATGTGAAATACAGTGGCTCCCTATTCTGTGAAAATATCAGTATTTACCAGCTGAGCCTATTGAAAATATGAAAAAAAAGTGCCACGAGTCCTGAGGAGCTGAACGAGTCCAATACAGTGTTTACCAATCAAGAAATCAGTATTTACCAACTTAAATCTGTTGAAGATGCGAAAAAGAAAGTGGCACAGGTTCTGAAGCAGCTGATAGACGATTACTTCCGGAATTGTTTCATAAATCACAAGTTCAACAACTGTGTAGCTTGAAACCTACTCTTTCAAATACAGAGGCTCCAACTTCTGTTATAATATCAGCATTTACCGATTTAAGACCGTTAAAAATGCAAAGAGAAAGCGTCACACGTCCTGAAGAAGCTTATAGAAGACAGTTTCTAGCACTGTTTCGAAAACTCAAACTACCAGAAGCTGTTTGGCTTGGAACCTACACTTTCAAATATAGTGGTTCCCACTTCTGAGGAAACAAATCGGCATTTATCGTTTTGAGTCTGATAGAACGTGAAAAACAAAACAGACCACGTCCTGAAGGAGTTGATAGAAGAAAACTTCCAACACTGCTTTGAACACTCCAAGATTTTATGAAGCTTCGCAGGAACAGAGAAGGGTGTATAGTGAAGGAGGTAGTCATCAAATAAGTGCTCAATAATTAATTTCTTTAGATCAGCAGTCTTGTTATTAAGACCCACAACATCATATAACTAACAGAATATATTGAGCCTCTTGCCACGGAAAACAATTCAAATAACTGCCATTTGTGTGGCTTGAAAAGACTGTTTGGACTACGGTGGCACCTTTTTCTCTGAAAGATCAATGTTTACCTAGTTGAGTCTGTTGAAGATGTTAAAAAGAAAGCGGCAGAATCTGACGGAGATGATAGGAACCAGCTTGAAACCTACTGTTTCGAGTATAGTTGTTCCCGCTTCTGTAAACATATCGGTATCTATCGATTTCAGTTTTGAAAAAGAATTTCGAACACGGAATATTTGTATGAAGCGTTATAGGTATAGAGAAGGGATATTTACAGAAGGTTATAACCAGCAAATATTATATTAAAATAAAACGAGTTAGAAAGTCAGTCCCGTTATATAATAGGCTACCCACAGCCTCATATGTCTAACAACAGTCTAAACCAAACCTCTCCCCACAGAAAAATAACCCAAATTCAGCCATCGGCTAATGCCATTGACCAAGTGATTAAATCGGTAATTCAGTATTTTCATAACCTTATTCATCTAGTCATACTTTAACACCAATAGTGTTCTATGCTCTCTCTGGCAGGCATTAAACGTAATGAAGAATTAACGATTGATCCATAGCAGCAACGGTGACAATTTATCTTTGAAGAATCCTCTCAAAGCATGGAGAAAGTAGCCTACTATTAATAACAACGTTTCTGGCTAGCTTGATTCTTCAATAAAAGTTTTATAGGGACGATACATAAAAGACAGTCACGTATCACTTCATCTCCGAACTACGTTAACAGCGATAATAATGCCAAAGGAGGATCTTGACGGATTGGGACAAAACTTTAAATATAACTAGAATACTAACAAGATTACGATTAAATATAAAAAATGGTTTCCGGGGAGAAAACGTAACCTACATTTTTTTTTTCTTAAATGGTCCCACTCAAGTCAAGTCTACGGTGATTAATCCTCATTTACTCATGTGGGTAGATTTAGGATCATCCTTCAGGAAAAAAAAACAGATTAAATAATATTAACTATTAAATATTGAATATATTGAATATTACATCTTAATGTGGGAAAGTACTATAAATAGGCATATAGATTTACTTAACGCGCATGCCAGGCCGTGTAAAAAACAAATTCAAGAATTAATTTTAAGGAAATAGAAATCAACACAAACTAAAGCAAAATACCAAGCACTCGTGGAAGATTGAAGAAGCTAACTGAATCCCCCAAAGGTGTCACCTATGATGGACTAGACGGTTGGACCTGAAGAGAAAATGAACTGACACACCGTCATCAATCCTGCAGAGTGGACAAATAAGCTGAGCTTCAATTTTAATTATCGATTCAATTTCAGTATAATTTCAATTTCAGTATAAGTTTGAAACCATGCTGGAATTTAATTCGACTTCAATTTCAATTCAATGGCAAATAGACAAAAATAAGAGTTTTAGTCGTCATTCAATAGTTCCTAATAGTATATATATATATATATNTCCTGCAAATTCGGGATGTACCCTAAGTTCCGATTCCGATCATCGTTTCAATTTTAATTTATTATGAAATTGGTTCAATTTGAAATCAAGCTGAGGTTCAATTCAAAAAGAATTTAATTTTAAGCTCAATCGAAATAGACAAAAATAACAGTTTTAGTCATTAATGCACCTAACAACATGGGTGTTTTTTAAATGAGATCCGTTTGAAGATAAGTACACAACGAAAGATTATTTCATAAAAGTAAATTTATTCTCAAAAAGTACATACTATACTCTATTTAACGGAATAGTTGCAAGTTTGTCCAGCAGTTATCATGCCTCTCAACGAACTTTAAAATTATCCCTTCATAAAAACTTGCCACCTGCTCCAATAACCAAGAATTCACTGCCGCTTTTACATTGTCATCGCCACTGCAACAGTTGCCACTGAGGTGTTGCTTGAGGTAGAGAAACGGATGGTAATCACTCGACCAAAGATCAGAACTGTATGGTGGGTGGTCTAAAACTTCCCAGCTAAAACTGTCCAACAAAATGACCTGCAGTGTGAAGGACAATTCCCTTTTTTAGCATGCCAATTTTTTTTGTTTTTGTTTTTTTTAATCGCTCTGTGGAGCTTTCTAAAGGTTTGACAATATACTTCTGCATTGATAGTGGTTCCTCGTTGCATGAAGTCGACCAACAAAAGACCAGGCCTATTCCAAAACATCGACGCCATGATTTTTCCCTGGGATAGAGTCTGTTTGGCCTTCACTTTACAGGGGAGTGTGTGTGTTTCCATTCTATTTTCTGGCACCTCGATTTGGGCGTGATATGCGAAACCCATGTTTCGTCTCCAGTTCAACAGGCTGCCACCTCAGTGGCAACCGTTATAATGATGACGACGACGTAAAAAGGGCAAGGAATTCTTGGCTATTGGAACAGGTGGCAAGTTTTTCCGAAGAGGTTATTTCAGAATTTGTTGAGAGGTATGATAAGTGTTTGGAAAAACTTAGCAATTATTCCGAAAAATAGTAAAGTATGTACTCTCTGAAAATAAATTAACTTTTTTAAATAATCTTTCGCTGTGTACTTATGTTCAAACGGACCTTACTTAAAAAACACCCCTCGTAATTTTAGCCGTTAATACACCTAACAGTATATTATCTCATTTCCTCTCAAAACATGACACTTGGAGCTTGACAAATGGAGTAGACATTAGTATTTGAAGAAAAAATTAACTGACTCTTCTTCACATATCCTAAAGTGGAGCTCCAATTCTAATCCTCAACCAAAAAAATATTATGAAGTTGCAGGCAATTTCCTCCCAGCTCGATCCGGCCATTGCACAAGGGGCCTCGGGGCCCGACCATCTCCAAAATCCTGAATTTTCCGAACTTTTGAACACTATTCCTTGAAATTATCAAATCAAAAAGTTTTTTTTTATTAATTCCCCTTCCCCACCTAAAAAAAACGAATTTCTATGTACGTGCTCGGTTCATTTAACAAGAAATTTATAAATGCTCGAATAAGGTCATGAAAACAGACGAAAATCTCAAGAAACGCAACTTCTTCGGAAAGGTAGATCAAAGATATTCAGTTTATCCTCAACAACCTTAGACCTTAGTTTTGCCTGTGCCAACAATGGCACCCAGGCATCAAGGAGGAGTCTCCAGTCATCCTTAAAGTTTTTTGCAGCTACGAAACCCTCCCACTTTGGTTGGAAATAGGTATGTATGTTGGCTTATCCTCAGCAAAAACGGCTACAATCCCCGAAAGCGCTTTGAGTCGGTACCTTCCGATGCCAACGAAAGCAGAACCCAAAACTTAAAGAAATAGGAAAGAAAATTATATACATTTGAATACTGCTGTGTCTGTAGGAGAATCACTGGACGATCTACAATCTTGCTTCTGTCTAACTTGATTCTGGCAAGGCTAAACTCATTTTTCAATAAATGCAACTCGGGCGATTTGTAAAGCCAACACACAGGGGATAGTTCGTATATGTTCTAGAATCTATATACCCTCAATTATCATGCCTATTAAGAAATATGGATGCCAACTTTGCGTAGGGACTCGTAAAACCCTAGTAAGACCACTCCATGACGATCCAGAACATACTGCTCCAACCGCTCCAGAGGGTTAAAAGGGCAAATTGTAGCTCCAGTCTGCAGCCTCTCAGAGAGATACGGCAAACATGCACAAAAGCTATAAGGATGGATTGCCTAGATGAGGAGGCACCCATCACTGAGCACTTAAGAAACAGATTTGTAAGTCAGTGCACCTTCATTTGAATGTTTTCCTGGGGAATGTCGTCCCTGAAAACCCATCTGTTGATTTTTTTAAAGAAAGTTCAAGCGAAGCAACTCTAGGGGAAGACAGCCTAGGTAAATGGTCATTTATCAATTGGGGTTGTGCGTGAGCATGACCGAAGTATTTTCCGGGGAAAATTGAGGGATTTTTGTAATAATATTTATCAGTTTGTTTGATTTTTTTTTAGTAGTGCCATAATGGCATTTTTAGTTGTGCTGTTTTGTTAGCCCGTCGGCGGGGGATAATGTTTTGTTTTTGTTTATTTATATTGAAATATTTGTTGAAAGTTGGAGATGGCCTAACGAACCGAAAGGTTCCTTGGCGTTTGTTTTTTTGTAATTTGTTTAAATAAAATTATGCTCCTGAAAAAAAAAAAATGGTTGACTTATGTCAAGCCCTAAGTTTTCAGCAGCTTGGTGCCAAGAATTGAGTTATAAAAAATTAACAATAGTTAGTTTTTAATATTTTTCTGCGTTCAAAGATAATGTATAGAAAACAATTACAAGCAATTTGAATTACTGTAAGTACTGAATGGACTACACTGTTAACTCGTTTTATGTATTATTAGCATTTTAAGGGCTATATATATTGTTATTTGTCATTTATGCTGTAGATAATAACAAAAACTAATGGTAATTATTAATCATTGAGTCCTGTAGCACCCTCTTTAAATTTGGACGAGGTTTGTACAGATAATGTAATTAAAAAGCCAGGTCTTAACGACGACGTTTAGCTTCGAAGAATAGTAGAGATATAAGTCTTGATGCTGAATCACAATTGTAACTCTTATTAAAATCCCCCAAATCACTTATCTGGTAACATAGCCAAATGTAAAATATAACCTTCGAAGACTTTTCAAACAGAATGTTGGAACTAACTGTAAGTAAGGAGCGACCTGGTCCAATAGAAACAAAAACTCGTATTACATTTTGAAAAAATGTATTTTGATTACAATTATTGCATCAAAAGGATCGGCTTTTTATGCTGACTTCGATTTACATGGAATTCATTCAGTTTAATGTTACCCATCAAAAGCTATGAGACAGTGAAAATTTGTCTGATTTTCAAAACAGGGGAGAAACATAAACCAAACATCAAGGGATCTTGATGAAAATCACACCATTAGATTGGCCCTCTGAATACGGCCTACGAAAACACCCCCCGAAAAGTCTAGGGATCTTGATGAAAATTATACAATTAGACTGGCCATATCAGAGAACCCTTCTGGAGAGGCTTCAAGGTCCTATGTTCAAAAATAAGAAATTTGCGATTTTTCCCCAACAGAAGGATCATGGATGCATATTTATTTTTTTTTTCTTTTTCCAGGGGTGATCGTATCGAACCAATGGTCCTAAAAGAACGGGAGAGACTTTATTTGAATGGAAATTAAACGTTCTAGTCTTCTTTTTAAGCGATCAAACAGACTGTACGGTAGGAAAGTAGTATTTAATGCCATTTTGTGCCAGTAAACTAAGATTTTACCACAAAGAGGACACAGTTGCTATCAATTAAAGATTATGAGATAGTTACAAAGAAATTAATGACGCAAAGTCGAGCAGTCATTCATGAAAAGTTCCGTAGTCCCTATAAGAATAATGTTTAACATGGGCATTTATCGTAATTAATTTAAAAAAAAATCCAAAAAAGAAGTTTTCTAAAGAAAACTGAAGGTCATCTTAAACGTAAGATCAGAAGAAATAGAAACCTACAATAACTCAAACTCAAAACAACCAGAAATTACTATTAAAGAATAAATGAAACCCAAAACGAACAGAAATTAAATAAACAATCATAGCAAAAAAACATACAACAGGTACTAATATAAATGAATAAATAAATCTCAAAACGAGTAAAGCGAAAGTTGACTATGCAAATCAAGCTTAAAACAACCAAAAATATGTTGCTATTGAGGCATAAATGAAACCCAAATACGAACAGAATTATAGAAGAAATGATACTACTGCTACTAACAACTCACCGCAGCACCAAGCCGCCTGAGGCCAACACAGCTACGCAAGCTCCTCTTCCATCCCAATCTATTCAAAGCCTCCCTTTTTACACCCTCCAAAGAGGTTCCCATTTCCTTTAAATCTTTCTTTATAAAGTCCTCTCACCCCAGACGAGGATGACCTGCTTTCCGTTTAGCCCTAGACGGTTGGCCGAAAAGAACAATCTTCGGCAATCTGTCATCCTTCAACCGCACAACGTGCCCTGGCCATCTCAACCTTTCTTTCATTATAGCCCTAGAGACCGGTATTGAACCACATTTTTCGTACAGCCTATTGTTTGAAATACGGTCAGTCAGCCGGGAACCCAGAACAATAGTTACTAATATAACGAGTAAATCAAACAATACGTGCGGTAACGAACTGTAAGTAAGGAGCGACCAGGCTCAATAGTAACCGAAACTTAAAAAAATTTTGATACCAATAGATACATCAAAAGAGTCAGCTTTTAATGCTGATTTCAAATATACAAGTTTCATCAAGTTTAGTCTTAAGCATCAAAACTTACGCGCCTGAGAAAATTTGCCTGATTTTCGAAAAAAGGGAGAGCACACCCTATAATTCCTAGAACCTTAATGAAAATCCCACCATCAGATTCAGCGTATCAGAGAACCCTACTGTAGAGGTTTTAAGCTCCTATCTGCAAAAATGTGGAATTGTTGTATTTTTTTCCAGAAGAAAGAACACGGATGCGTGTTTATTTTTTGTTGTTTTTTCCAGGGGTGATCGTATCGACCCAGTGGTCCTAGAATATCGTGGGAGGGCTCATTCGAATGGAATTTAAAAGTTCTAGGGCCCTTTTTAAGTGATCCAAAAAATGGAGGGCAACTAGGCCCCCACCCACGCTCATTTTTCCCCAAAGTCACCCGATCAAAATGTTGAGATAGCCATTTTGTTCAGCATGGTCGAAAATACAATATATACGTCTTTTAGAATGACCAAAGTCCCCCAAAGTCCCCGGGGGGAGGGCTGAAAGTTATGATCTTTACCAAATGTTTACATGTAGTAATGGTTATTGGGAAGTAAACAGACGTTTTCAAGGGGGATTTTTTCTGGTTGGGGGGGGGCGGGGGCGGGGGGTTATGTGGGAGAATCATTCCATGGAGGAAGTTTTCATGGGGGAAGGGACATTACTATGAAGGGGGCGCCGGATTTCTAAGCATTATTTAAAAAACGGTCAGAAATTAAATAAAAAAAAACAAGTTTTTCAACTGAAAGTAAGGAGAAACATCAAAATTTAAAACGAATAGAAATTATTAAGCATATGATAGGGTTCGCCCCCTAGTCAATACCTCGCTCTTTAAGCCAAAGATATTTTAGTACTTTCATAAGAGCTATTTATTCCAATTAACGGCCTTTGTGATTAAGAGGCCATTTTTAAAGAATTGGAACAAAATTCGAACTTCAGCGTAAAGAGCGAGGCATTGACCATGGGGCGAACCTTCTAATATACGTATTAAAAACATATGAATATAGAAGTTCGTTACGTAAAGTTAATTCGTAATATCGTATATTTATTACTAATAAAAACGTTCATAAATAAAATTAAACAACTTTCGAGAAAGCCATTTAAGCAAATAAAAGTAAAATTAATATACAAATTTTGTTTTAATTATTCATGTACGGTGAGCCAAAATCAAAACCTGCATTAATTCAAAAACGTTCAAAAATTAATTAAAAAACAAGTTTTTTTAACTGAAAGTAAGCAGCAACATTAAAACTTAAAACGAACAGAAATTATTCCGTATATGAAAGGGCTGCCCCTCCTCAACGCCTCGCTCTTTACGCTATAGTTAGACTCTTTCTCAAATCGCTATTTTTTAAAATAATAAAAAACTTCAGCGTAAAGATCGAGGCGTTGAGGAGGGGACATCCCCTTTGATATACAGAATAATTTCTGTTCGTTTTAAGTTTTAATGTTGCTCCTTACTTTCAGTTTAAATTACTTTTTTTTTATTTAATAAATTTTAAAACGAGTGAAACTTAATTGAATATGCAAATCCAGCCTTGAACGAACAAAAATCTCTACAAAGAAGAGTTTGGGCCTTGTCTCCTTCTTTCACTGTAAAAGTCAAAACCTACTCGTCATTGGCGCTTTACTGAAAACTATATGTGTCTTGAACAGTCTTGAAAAGTACAAATTATATCAAACTGAATGTTTAATATACAATGCTATGTTATATCTTAATTTTTGTAAGTAGGCTATTTTTTCTCATCTAACGTTTTTTAATTACTTACTTTTTTCATTTTTATATACTTTTACTTTAATTGACATACTTTTTCCATTGCCTTTAGAAAAATGTTTGCCTCTAAGCATCATTAAATAAAAAAAAACACAAGATTTTTCAACTGAAAGTAAGGAGCAGCATTAAAACTTAAAACGAACAGAGATTATTATGTATATGAATGGGGTTGCACCTAAGGGGGCAATCCCCCTCATATACGTTATAATTTCTCCTTAATTTCAGTTCGTTACCATGAACTGTTTTATTAACATCAAAATCAAACAGTTCGTGGTAACGAACTGTAAGTAAGGAGCGACCCGGCTCAAAGGCAACCGAAACTCTAAAAAACGGGTTTTGATACCAATAGATACATAAAAAAAAAATCAGAATTCAATGCTGAATTCAAATATATAACTTTTATCAAGTTTAGTCCTACCCATCAAAAGTTACACGTCTGAGAAAATTTGACTGATTTCCGAAAAAAGGGGGAAAGGCCCCCTAAAAGTTATAGAACCTTAATGAAAATCACACCATCATATTCAGCGTATCAGATAACCCTACTGTAGAGGTTTCAAGCTCCTATCTACAAAAATGTGGAATTTTGCATTTTTTTTTGTCAGAAGAAAGATCACGGATACGTGTTTATTTGTTTTTTTTTTGTTGTTTTTTTTCCCAGGGGTGATCGTATCGACTCAGTGGTCCTAGAAAATCGTGAGAGGACTCATTGGAACGTAAATTAAAAGTTCTAGGGCTCTTTTTAAGTGACCAAGAAAATGGAGAGTAACTAGGCCCCCTCCCACGCTCATTTTTTTCCCGAACTCACCTGATCAAAATTTTGAGGTAGCCATTTTGTTCAGCATGGTTCAAAATTTGATAACTATGTCCTTTAGGATGACATAATCCCCCAAGTCCCCGGAGGGAGGGCTGAAAGTTATGAACCCAATGTTAACATATAGTATTGGTTATTAGGAAGTATACAGACGTTTTCAGGGGGATTTTTCTGGTAGTACTGGTAGTAAGGGGATGGGTGGGTCGGGGTTATGTGGAAAGATCTTTCCATGAAGAAAGTTTTCATGGGGGAAGGGACATTGCTATGAAGGGGCGTCGGATTTCCCAGCATTATTTAAAAAAAAGATCAGAAATTAAATATAAAAAGACAAGTT
>JAQQPU010000275.1:45467-69610 GCA_029168905.1 Artemia sp. Kazakhstan ARC1039
TAGGGTTCTTGTGTAATTCCTTGTAGGCGTCGCGGTAATTAATACGATACTACTCTCTGGGAAAAAATAATAATAATAAAACATAGGAGCCGTATGGCCTTTACTATAGGCAACGCTATAGCGTGGCCTCTGATACTTCGACCAAGTTGATTCACAGTAATTTTTATTAAATTCCTTTCGTGAAATTTAATTTTGCACCAGATAATATGAATGATGAGTGGTGGGCCTTTGTATGGGCAGGGAGGGGGGTGGATGCCCGAAAAATCGCATTTCAATGCACAAATTATTTAACTCTTCATGATCTCTTTCAATAAATGTAGAAAGAGGCATCAGAGGGAGGGAAGGTAGGAGTTGAAGTCTCATCTTCCTTCATTTACATTAAGCTTGATCAAGGGTGCTATGGGTTGATACCTCCCTCGTTATTGCAGCAAAGTATTAATGATGTTTATTTTGAAGCTCCCTTTAACAAAACTGATCTACACCATATTTCATAAAATTATAGACTGTGATGTGTAAGTGCGCAACAACTTCTATGAATGACGTTGAGTCATTTTGACTCAACGACATTCGTTTTAGGTTTGGGGAGGGGAAGATGCCTCAAAGACTGCACTTTAATGCCTAAAGATCTTAAATCTCAGTGGGCTTTGAGATAAATTAATCAAAAAATTTTTTGCACAAAATAAGCTTTAAAAAAAAAGTAAAGAACTCCATTAAACCAAAAATGAACAAAGATAGAATAAAATAATCTACCAAGCATACAACTACCACAAATCAGTACCAATAAATAAATAAAACCCAACACAAATAGAAATTAAAATAAGTCAAACTCAAAACGAGCAGAAATTAATATGAGTAGGGTTCTAAGCACTATGCTTTGTAAAAGCCAGAATATAGTTTGTACTTTACTGGAAAAAAAAAATCAAATGAATTTACTGAAAAAAACGTGTATTGTCAGTTTAATATTCATATTCTGATATTTATTCCTTAAAATCTTAATCAATTGTTATTTTCTTAAAGTTATAAGTGAGAACATCGAAAAGAATTCCTTTTCAGTAAAGTATAAATTATAATCTGGCATTTAGAAAGCATAGGGTTTAGAACCCTACTCAGATTAATTTCTGTTCGTTTGAGTTTGACTTTTATTTATTTACTGATACTGATTTGTGGGAGTTGTATAGTAGTTGTGAGCCCTTTTCGAAGTTTTACGACAACACTATCTATAAAAACTTCATATGCCTCCAGGGTATAACTTACAACCCTTGCCCTGAGGGCTGGGGGGCATTTGTTATACTCAAAGACATAATTACCAGAACTTTCAACTACGTTTAAAGAAATGGCTATCTCAAAATTTTGATTTATGTTTTGGGAAAATGGTGGGCGTGAGAGGGGGGTTAGTTACCCTCCAATTACTTTCGACTATTAAAAAGGCCACTAGCTATTTCAATTTCCAATGGAATGAGCCCTTTTTCAAGTTTCTTCGACAACGCTTTCTATAAGAACCCTATATGCCCCCAGGGCATAACTTACAACCCTTGCCCTGAGGGCTGTGGGAGAGGGATGTCATCCTTAAAGAACTAATTTCCAAAACCTTCAACTACGTTAAACAAAATGGCTTTCTAAAAATTTTGATTGTATGTGTTTGGGGAAAAAGGTGCGCCATTTTCATTGCCAATCGAATGCGCCATTTTCAAGTTTCTACGACAAAGCTTTCAATAAAAACCTTATTTTCCCCAGGGTATAACTTATAACTCTAGCCCTGAGGGCTCTGAAGGGGTTATCATCCTCAAAGACCTAATTTCCAGAACTGTCAACTGCGTTGGACATAATGGCTATCTCAAAACTATGATTGGATGTGTTTGGATAAATGATGGGCGTGGAAGGGGTGTTAGTTGCCTTCCAATCACTTTCGACTATCAAAAAGGGCACTAGCCATTTCAATTTCCAATCGAATAAGCCCCATTTGAAATTTCTACGACAACGCTTTCTATGAAAACCTTATATACCACCAGGGCATAACTTATAACCCTTGCCCTGAGAGCTGTGTGGGGGTTGTCATCCTCAAAGGCCTAATTCTCAGAACTTTTAACTACGTTGAACAAAATGGCTATTTCAAAATTTTGATTGGATGTTTTTCGGGAAAAGGTGGGCGTGAGAGGGGGGCTAGTTGCCCTCCAATTACTTTCGACTATTAAAAAGGGCACTAGCCCTTTGAATTTCAAATCGAAAGAGTCTTTTTTGAAGTTTCTACAACAACGCTTTCTATAAAAATCTTATATGCCCCCAGGGCATAAGTTAAAGCCCTTGCCCTGAGGGCTGTGGGGGAGTGTCCTCCTCAAAATCATAATTCCTATCTAGAAATCAACTACGCTGAACAAAATGGCTATCTCAAAATGTTGATTGGATGTGTTTGGGGAAATGGTGGGCGTGGAAGGGGTGTTAGTTGCCTTCCAATCTCTTTCGACTATTAAAAAGGGCACAAGCCACTCCAATTTCCAATCTAATGAGCCCTCTACGAAGTTGTTATGACAACTCCTTCGATACGAAGTGTCCTGGTCTAAGACCAAAAAAAAAAAAAATAATACATTGTGCCAACATCGTTCTTTACTTAGGCAGGGCTATTGCGCTGCCTATGATATAGAATGAATTTTAGGAAAGAGGGAATGCGTTACAAAATGACATTAATCCCTGTTCATTACCAAGAGCATTTTTGTCTACACCTTTATTATAGATGCTATGGGGGAGGGGGTAGTAGCACACCTCACATTGCAAAAATCTTTTTATGTAGCAGAAAGTATTGCATTTACCTGCTACTAGCACAGAGGTGGAAACGGCGAGGCGGGGCACCATGAGACTCTCCTGGTAATTTCTTGGGGGAGGGGTTTAGCAAGCGCTACCAGGAGTTTTGTTTTCATCGATTTAAATAGTAATAGTTATTTAATCCTATTTATACACAATTTTGTATTGTATTTAAACATATGTATACAATGAGCCGTATTTAAACAACAGGTAACCCTATTGCAGAGGTCGCGATAGCTTCGGCCACGTAGACTATCCAAAATTATGCAGAATTTTCATCCATATCAACAATAATACCCCTTCCCATCCACCCAAAATATTCTAGTATAAATAGTATTAAGGACTTGTTCAACACAACTACTGTCAACCGATTATTTTGACTAATATTCAAATTCCGTTCATAATTTTAAAAACGCTGAGATATTAAATTTAAATAGCAAGTTTTTTCAACGGAAAGTAAGGAACAAGATTAAAACTTAATACGAACAGAAAATATTCCGTACATGAGAAGGGCTTCCCCCTCCGCAACCCCTTACTCTTTACGCTAACGTTTGGCTTTTTGTCCTAATTCTATAAGAATGAAAGCTGAAAAGCAAGGGCCGCTGAGCCTGAATAACAAGCTTTGTTAAAAGCACTAAAAATCTTGCGTAACAAGCGAGGGATTGAGGAGGGGGCAGCCATCCTCATATGCGGAATAACTTATCTGTGTTTTAAATTTTACCGTTGTTCCTGCTTCCATTTAAAAAAAAAACTTTAATAGCTAAAATCAGTATACTTAAAAGACAGAAATCAGAGAGAAAAGGGTGCATCATTTTAGTCTATAGACTCTTCCGAAGGAAACATGCAAAAACATAAAAATAGTACTATTAGATTCCTTATTTTTTTGCTATTTCCAAATAATATGGCCGCTTTTCTGATATGCCCTCCCCCCTCACTGATAGCCCTATCTATAGCCCTAATAATGTATGAAAAGGTAGGCTGAAACAAAACAGAGCCCTAGTTTACAACTACTACTTCAGCGAGGAAAGTAGGCTATTATGACATTCTGGAAAAATATATTTTTTTTTTAAATCAAAAATAGACCTACTTACTTATATAATTTCTAAAAGCATTTCACTTTAATTTAATCCTGGTGTAAGTGCAGTGTTGGTCCCGCAGAACAATGCTGGTATGTTGTTCCTTCAGTGAAGGGTTTATAGAATGATAAATAAACCTATCTGCTGGGGAACACTTGTTATATATATATATATAAAAAAAAAAAACGACCAGTACTAATAGAATCAGTAAGGCTAGTCTTAATATCTTCATCAGAAGTAATTCTTTAAATTAAACTGTAAGCCTTAGTCTCTAGACAGGTAATGTAATAAGATCCAGCTTAAAAAAGTACAAGTCTAATTTTGGAAAACTCTAGAGACAAGAAACTAATGACATGGAATCATAATTAGGACATTGACAAAAGTCCGTTTTCCAAGTTTGGAAAAGAAAAAGCCTTCCCAGCAGTCTGAGGCATTTTAATGATAGAACCGAATAAGAAACGAAGAAAACAAGGTAATTCATCAACCAGTAAAATGAATGCGGGTTATTCTGGAAAGAAGCCATTCTAAGTCCAAAAAGAATCTTTTTTAATGAGCTTCTGTATAAATATAATATGTATACTCCCCTCTTTTATAGGTCATGGAGCATAAGGGAAATCTGTGTTTTTTTGTTGCATTTGGCTATTCTTTTTTTTGCAAATGAACGCCATGAACCAAATTCAATATGCTTATCTAAAAGTTTCTGTAGAAACGTTCAAAAAATCAAAAAATTGAATCTTATCATAGATAGCGCAATAGCCTTAGTAAAGACAGATAAGGCTTCAATATATTATTTGTTTTTTATTGATATTTTATCCAATGCTATTTGGTATGGAAGAAGTCACCATAGACACTTCAGAGAGGGCTCATTCAATTAGAAATTGAAAGATCTAGTGCCCTTTTTAAGAGTTAAGAAAAATATGAGGGCAACCAGCATCTTATAACTGCGCTTTCCCAAAAGACACCCGATCAAAGTTTTGACAAAGCCATTTTGTTTAAAATAATTAAAAAGACACACACAGAGAGACGACACACACACAGAGACGTCAAATAACTATGTCTCCGAAAATGACATGATCCCACAAAGCCCTTAGGGCAAGGGCTCTAAATTACGCCAATTCTTTTGTCATTGGAAAAGTGTGTCTCCAAAAGACTGAGGGTATTAAGGAAAACTTTTAGGGAATGTTGAGGGTGATGTTGAACAAAACCAAACACTAAGTGGATGCAGGTTGTCAAAAGGTTGTCAATATCTCAGGAACGCCTTAAGGTATTGTCGGTGCATGTTGAGCTAACCGAAAGACGCTATGTGCATATTACTGCTGCTAGTACCAATGTGACTGCTACTACTACCACGACGACTATTGCTACGACTACTACTACAACGATCACTGCTACTACGACTAGTACTGCTACGACTACTACTACTATGACTACTACCACAAAGATTACTGTTACTAAAAATACTACGCCTACTATTGCTATGCCTACTACTACCACTACCACTGCTACAACTACTACGACTACTTCTATTATTACGACTACTACCACTACAACACCTACAGAGTGTATGGCCACTAAATCTCAACACACCCTCTAGGCCTTCAAAAGACACTATGTATATTCAGATTGTCAAAAGGGCGTCTGTGCAATGTCCAAGGAACAGCTAAGGGTATTACGTTGGAACTTTCATGGCATTTTGCTGGGGATGTTAAATCAAACCAAATGACACTATGTGCATCCAAGGTTGTCAATAAGGCACATCTGCGATATCTAAAGTGCGGCTAAGTTTATTAAGTTGAAACTTTTAAGGCATGTTGAGGGGGATGTTGAAATCAACCAAAAGCCAGTATGTGCATCCAAAGTTGTCAAAAGTGTGTATCTGTAATATCTCAGGAAAGGCTAAGGAAATTAAGCTGAAACTTTCAGAGCATGTTGAGGAAGATGCTTGATTAATAATATTCTATAATAAAGGCTGTAGCACAATGGTGTTCAAATGATTTCAGCCCTCTAGAAACCCTAAGAGTATAAAGACTTTTAACCCATTTATTTGAATAATATTCCACGTACCAATTTATCCAAAGTTCTATAATACAACTATTATTTATAGATGTTGCAAAAATCTGTCCAAAACATAAATAGCAAGCAAAAACCTTGATTATTAAGGGGGAAAACCAAAAAAGCTTTAAACATATTCCTTTTATTAGCCAAAGAAAAAAAACAACACCATAAAAAAGAATAAAAATGCTTATAAAAATCATTTTCCACAAAGTAGTTTTTCAAAGAAAAGTAAAGGGCTCAATTACCAAAGACGATCAGAAAAAAAGTCAAATAGTAATTCAAGGGCAAAACAAACATAAATCCCTATTAGCAAAAAAGTGAAACTAAAAAAGAACTGAAATTAAAATAAATAATCCAGTCAAACTTAAATGTGAAGTAAAGAGCGAATTGGGTACAATGTATTATTTTTTTTTCTGGCCAACACACTTCGTATAGAAGGAGCTGTTGTAGAAATTTCGGAATAAGCTCGTTCAATTGGACATTGAAATTTCTACTGCCCTTTTTAAAAGCCAAAAATGACTGGGGCAATCAGCCTCCCCCCACGCACATCATTTCTCCAAAAACATCCAATCAAAATTTTTGAGATAATGATTTGTTCAGCATAGTTGGAAGGTCCAGTATTATGTGTTTGGGGATGTCAACTTCCCGGAGAAGACCAGCACCACCCCCCTGCACCCTTTTTTCCATAAAATGCATCCGGTCTATTTCCTTTTGAAGGAATTACCATTTCTAAAATATGTGAGTTCTCATGCGCAAGTGTGAATGATTAGCAACTTTAAAATGAGCACATTTTGCAATATTTGAAATCATAGGCAGGGAAATATTGTGGCCTAAGTAAAGAACGAAGTGGGCACAATGTATTACTTTTTTTTCTGACCAAGGCCCTTCATATTGAAGAAGTTGACGCAAAAACTTCCCAAAGAGCTTTTTCGATTGGAAATTGAAAGTTCTAGTGCCCTTTTTAAGTCAAAGGTGATTGGAGGACAACCAGCCTCCTCTCCCACGCCCATCATTTCCCCAAATACATCCAATCAAATTTTGAGATAACCATTTTATTTAGCATAGTTCAAAGGTTCATTAATTATGTCTTTGGAGACGTCAATCCCCCCCCCATAGCCCCCAGGCAAGGGCTGTAAGTTATGCTAGTTATCATTACTAAATAATAAATTTTTATGGAAGAGGTGGGGATATAAACTTCGGAGGGGGATCATTCAATTGGTAATTGAAAATTCTAATGTCTTTCCTAAGACTCAAAAGTGATCGGAAGAAAATTAGCTTCCCCCTACGCGCTATTTTCCATTAAATGCATCCGGTTAAAGTTTGAAATGGAAACAACCCTCCAGATCCTGGGGGCAAGGGTTGTAAGTTATGCCCCGGGACATATAAGGTTTTTATGGAAGGGGTGGTCGTATAAGCTTTGAAGGAGGTTCATTTGATTTGAAACTGAAAGTTCTAGTTTCTTTTCAGAGTCAAAAGTGATCGAAGGGCAACTAGCCCCCGTCCCTGCCATCTTTTCACTAAATTCTCCCGATCGAAATTTTGAGATAGCCATTTTGTTCAAAATAGTCCAAAGATCTTAAAAAAATGCTTCCAGGGTTGACATACCCGAAGAGCCAAGGGAAAGGGTGTAGGTTATGATTCGAGGGCATATAAGGCTTTTAAGAATGGGTGGTCGCATAAACTTCGAAAGGAGCTCATTAGATTAGAAATCGGAAGTTCTAGTGCCCTTTCTCAGAGTCAAAAGTGACGGAAGGGCAACTGCCCCACCCAACACGCATTCTTTTCTTCAAATGCATTCGCTCAAAATTTTGAGTTTTTTTGTTCAAGATAGTCAAAACGTCAAATAACTATGCCTGCTGGGATGACAAACTCCCCACAAACCCCAGGACAAGGGCTGTAAGTTATGCAAGTTTCCGATTGTTAACATGGCAAATTGAGCAACGATTTTATGGAAGGGGTGGTCGTATAAACTTCGAAAGAGATTCAGTCGATTAGAAATCGAAAGCTCTAGTTCCCTTTTAAAGATTCAAAAGTGATCGGAGGGCAACAATCCCTCTTCGGCCTTTTCTTCCAAATACTTTCGGTCAAAATTTTGAGATAGCCATTTTGTTCAAAACAGTCCGAAAATCAAATAACTATGGTTCCGGGTTTGATAATTCCTCCTCAGCCCTCGAGGCAAATGCTATATGTTATGTTAGTTGCCCATTGTTAGCATATAAGGTTTTTGAGGAAAGGGTGGTCGTGTAAACTTTGGAGGGGACTCTTTCAATTGGAAATTGAAGGTTCAAGTGCTCTTTTTCAAATTTAAAGCGATCGAAGGGTAACCAGCCCCCCCCCCTCCATTCTCTTTTTCCTCAAATGCATCCGATCAAAATTTTGAGAAAGCCATTTTGTTCAAAATAGTCTGAAAGTCAAATAACCATATCTCAAGGGTTGAAAAATCTCCCTCGCCCCTGGGGCACAGGCTCTAGCTTATGCAAGTTTTCCAATTTTAACATATAAGTTTTTTTGGATGGGCATAAACTTTGGAGGGGTTTCATTCGATTGGAGTTTGACAGGTTTAAGTGCCCTTTTAAGAGGCAAAATTTATTGGAGGACAACTACCCCCCTCCCCTTCTGCCACGCCAATCAATGCCCCGAAACAATCCAATCAAAATTCTGAGATAACCATTTTGCTTAGTATAGTTGAAAAGTCTAGTAACTATGTATTTCTGGGTATCCCCCCACAGCCCTCGGAGCAAGGGCTGCAAGTTATGCAATTTGCTCCTTGCTTACATACAGTATTTGCCATTGATAAAGGTCGGCATGGTTAACCTTTAGTGCCCAAATAGACGAAGGACATTCAGGTGAACCTATCAGAATTAATTGAAAAACCTTATTCCACAAAAGAAGTTTTCAAAGAAAGATAAAGAACTCCGTTAAACCAATAATGAGCAGAAATAAATTCAAATATTTTCCAAGCGTAAAACTACCACAAATCACCATCAATAAATGAATGAAACCCAAAACGAAAAGAAACTACAATACTTTTTTTTACTTTTACTTTACTTTATTAATAAACGCGATTATAACGCTTCACAATTTACTAATGAAAGAACCTAAGTTTTTGCTGGTGTGCAGTAAAACGGCTAGCCATTTAAAAACACACGAACAAACAATAACTAAATAAACTAAAAAATGGGGGGAAAAGCAAACCAAACTCCTTCACGTTATCAATTCCAAATTAACTTCTACCTCCCTACCCCAGGAAATTCCATCCACCCGTTGCTCCCTACCATCTCCATTCCCCTTACCACCCCATCCACCCATTTCTCCCTACCACTGCCATCCACCCCAACCACCCAAACCTCCCAACCACCCCTTCCTCATTAAAAAATAAATAAATAATATTAATAATAATAAATTAAATTAAATTCACACATTTATTAACCATTTTTTAAAAAATATTCTTTTACCTTTCTCTTAAAATCCAAAAGATGTTCAACCGCCCTAGTGCTCACTGGTAAAGAATTCCAGACGGCAGTTCCAAGAAACTGCAATCGGAATCCTGCTCTCGCGCTACTTCTAAACTCAACCACCAAATTTTCACTGTTCCTGGTATCATATGCATGAATATCACAGTCACCACGGTAAATATTACGAAAAATACTTGGGACTAGATTATGCACGCACTGGAAGACAAAAACTGCTGCTTGATAGTCACGTAGTTGACCCATGCAGCATCCTGCTATGCTTGTGCTTATGTACCATGCTTACGTTTATATAATTCTTGTGCTTACTTTTGCTTATGCTTACTTTATGCTTGCTTATGTGTTACTTTATTTTGTTGTATTAATCCTATTAATGCAAATATTGCAGGGTGTCAGAAGTGGGATCCTTCAAGTTCCCATGGATGTTCAACAGCCTTCTATAAATTGGGACTCTAGTTTCCTTGCAGAGGAATGGAATCAATTTGAGCAATATGCCCAACTCATGTTTGCTGGACCTCTGTCAGAAAAAACTGAAAAATCTTTGTTCGCTTACCTCCTAATTTGGACAGGAGAAAAGGGCAGAGACATTTTCAATACCTTTGAACTTGAGGATGATGATGCCCACAAAATAGAGCCTCTACTTGCATAGTTTCGGAAATATGCCAGCCCAAAGAAAAATACTCTCTTTGCTAGGTTTTTTCTTTCAAAAGCGGGACCAGATAGAAGACGAAAGTGTAAAAAAATACATTACTGACTTAAAGAGATTAGCAAAACCTTGCCTTTACAAGGAACCTGATGAGATGATTCGTGATCGAATTGTCTGTGGAATAAAAAACCAGGCAGTCAGGGAGAAACTCCTGGCTGTAGGGGATTCATTGACTTTAGAAAACGCTGTAACAAGATGCAGAACCCACGAAACGACCCAGGCTCAGTTAAAGTCCTTCAGCGGAAGTAAATCTGTACTTATCACACAGGAAATAGATACTGTTACTCGCAACACACCCCCAAGTTTCTTCCGCAGTCAGAGACAGTTCACAAGCAATACCCCCAAAAGTAAAGAATGCTACTTCTGTGGTGGAGTATATTCAGCTAAACATGTTTACCCAGCAAAAGGAAAAATTTGCTGCCACTGCAAAAAGCCAAATCATTTTGCAAAAGTCTGTAGGAGCAAGATTGTGAGTATGACAGATTAAGGAATCCAACAAACAGACATAGTCCCAGAAGAAGATGATACAGTATTCTTGTATGTTATTAATCAGAAGAGTGAAAAGGATGAAGCAATTGCAACCCTGGTAATAAACAACCAGCTTCCTGTTTGCTTCAAGCTAGATACAGGTGCCCACACTAATATCATTCTTAAATCAATCTTTGTTCAGCTCAATTCTAAACCGAAGCTTCATCCAACTAGTCAAAGACTCCCCAGCTATTGTGGTTCCAAGATACCAGTTGTTGGAGTTTGTGGTTTACCACGTAGCCATAGGTCTAGCAAAGTTGTGACCCACAAATGCTATATTGTTGACTCACCATCCACTCCCATCATTGGCTACAGGTCTAGCGTCGACCTGAAATTGATTAAGCTGATCCTCAATATTATTTCAATCAAATCAAACACTTGTATACAAGATCAGTACAAAACTGTCTTTGATGGTATTGGTTGTCTGGAGGGTGAATGTAGCATACACCTGAAGGAAGGTTCTGTACGTGCTGCATATCCTGCCCGAATAGTCCCTGAAGCACTGAAGAGTAAACTGCTGCAAGAGCTGACACGCATGGAGAGAGATGGTGTAATCAAGAACGTTACTGAACCCACTGATTGGGTCAATTCAATGGTAATGGTAGAGAAAAAAGATGGAAGTGTTCGATTATTCATAGATCCAGTAGACTTGAACAAATGCATAAGGCGGCCCTATTACCCTATACCAACGCTAGAAGATGTAACATCAAAACTGCATGGTGCTACTGTCTTTATCAAACTGGATGCACTATCTGGGTATTGGTCACTTGCACTGTCTGAAAGTGCATCTTACATGATGACATTCAGCACCATATATGGAAGGTATCTGTTTCTGAGAATGCCATTTGGCATAATTTCAGCCCAAGACGAGTTTCAAAGGAGAATGGAAGAAACATTTGAAGGGCTAAATGGATTCCCAGTTATAATTGATGAAATCCTGGTATTTGGGGGAATCAAGGAGAAGCATGATGAGCGACTGAAAGCCCTCCTAGATCGAGCACTGCAGAAGGGAGTAAGGTTTAATAAGGAAGAATGTCAGTTTGGTGTTAGCAATGTCTGTTACTTTGAACATATTATTGGAGCAGAAGGCATGAAGTCTGATCCAGAGAAAATACAAGCTATCAATCAAATGCCCAGTCCTCAGACCCGAGAACAGCTCCTCACCCTCTTAGGAATGCTGAATTACCTGGGAAAGTACATACCAAAGTTGTCCACTCAAAACAAGACCCTACGTGAAGTTGCCTAATAAGACACATTCAGTTGGGGCCAAGAGCATGATAAAGTTTTATCTGAGCATAAATCTTCCATTGCCTCAAACACATAATTCTTTGACTATGCCAGTAAAAACGTAGAATTGAAAGTTGATGCCTCTGGCCATGGCTTTGGAGCCCATCTTTGCTGTAGTGGGGCAGTTGTGGCCTATGCATCTCGGGCACTGAGTAAGACTGAACAAAAATACTCACAACTTGAAAAAGAGCTTCATACATCAAATCATCAAACACATACCAGTGAGTAACAACATATTGGCAGAAATCAAACTTGAAACCAATAAAGACTCCCAGTTGAACTCTGTTCTCAAGACCATACAGTCTGGATGGCCAAGCTGCAGGAAAATATGCCAGTCAAGCATATTGGAGTATTCAGCATGATCTTGCGACCAAAAATGGCATCATCTTTAAAGGGGACAGAATTGTAATACCCTAAACATTAAAACCTGAAATCTTAAAACAATTGCATGCAGCCAATCTTGGTGTGGAAAAAACGAAGCAACGGGCTCACATGTTAGTTTACTGGCCAGGTCTTAACATTGACATTGAGGAATATATTAGGAAATGCAGAGCGTGTGCTAAGAATATGCCCTCAAATCAGAATGAGCCTTTATCCAATCATTCTATCCCGCCTCTTCCGTGGCAGAAGGTTGAATCTGACCTTTTCAAGTGGAATAAAGTGAATTTCTTGATCACTTCAGATTATCATAGCCGCTTTTTTGAAGTTGACAAGTTGAGCAGCTTAACTTCAAATGCAGTAATTACTAAATAGAAAACTGATTTTGCTAAGTAAGGAGTACCTGTGACATTCATTTCAGATAACGGCCCTCAGTACTCCTCAGCAGAATCCAAAGATTTGCAGAAGCCTGGGGATTTACGCACATCAAATCCAGCCCAAACTACGCAGAGTCAAATGGCCTAATTGAGAAATCAGTCCAAACTGCTAAGAACCTGATGATAAAGGCATCAGAAAACGGTGATGACCCCTACCTGGGATTACTAGAGTATAGAAGTACACCTGTAGATAGCCTTCCTTCTCCAGCACAACTCCTTATGAGTCAGCAGTCGCGATCAACCCTACCATGTACAGTCAATCATCTACAAAAGAAAATAGTACCAGTCGAAGTATTTCTTAAGAGTCGAGAGAGAATGCAACGACGGCAAAAGCATTATTATAATAAATCAGCCAAAGCTTTAGCCCCTCTTGAAGTAGGGTATAGTATCTGTCTTCAAACCGCCCCACAAGGTGCTTGGAATCCAGCAACGGTAGTTGCCTATTTAGAGCAGCCAAGATCATATACAGTGGAAACAGAAGAGGGGTCAGTGATTAGAAGGAACAGAAAACACATTTCTGGCCGTTCCAAATATATTCCTGATAATCACCAATGCGGACCCAGGTCAGCTTTGCCACAAAACAAATCTCTCATTAAGCATGCTGGAACAGATTCCATGTCTCCAGCAGAATCACATGACAAATTGTGCAGCTCCTCCTTATTCTAAACGCCACTAGCACCAATAGCAACAAATGTAACACTTAGCACCAGAACCTGTGCTATGGATAATGGTTTTCCTGAACCAACCAACAGACGAATTGGAGGAGCTATCAGGCCACGTAAAAGGCTCAACCTATAGGCAGAGTTGGTGTAAGAGGAAGACATGAGTTAGTAGAGAGTAGTAGTGCATACAAGAAGTGAGCCTAGCGCCTTCGTATCTATGTTTTATGTGGATAGTAGATTTATTAGAAGATATACAGAAGTAGTAGTTATGTGAGTAGTAGTGCATAAAAGAAGCGCGCATTGCGCCTTCTTATGTATACCTTTTTGAAGGTAACCAATAATAGTGTGTAAGCCAGTTGACCTTGGTTATAGCGATTGCTTAGTGTTTGCCTCTAAGGAGTGTGGGTCCTTTACAAAGGATAAAAGAAAGAAGATGCAGCATCCTGCTATGCTTGTGCTTATGTGACATGCTTATGCTTATATAATGCTTGTGCTTACTTTTGCTTATGTTTACTTTATGCTTGCTTATGTGTTGCTTTATTTTGCAGGTAACCTGGGTCATTAAATCATATTAACACAAATATTGCAACCCACGTTGAGCAAATTTAAAGCCATGAAGCAAGCGCTTATATCGTTCACATCTTTCAAATAGTTGCCTATGATCCTCACTGCTTTGTTTTGAAGAATTTGAACTCTTTTGAAGTTGCTGCTCCAGATCAAACAACAATATAATATGTATGGATAGACAATAGAGTGGTAAATCATCGGTAGAATCCGATTTTGCAAAAAATGCTGAAGTCTACAGAACATCCCAATTCCTCTTGCAATTTTGGCAGAAATAACATCACTATGATGCTTCTATGAAAGGTTTGAGTCTAAAAAGAGTCCCAGGTAACGTACACTAATAACTTGCTGCATCGGCTTCCCAGACAGCATAACTAGACCACTAGAGTCAACAGAAGTACCTATTCTGCAGAATGTCATTAGGAAATTTTTATTCACGTTGACACACAGTAAACAGAGGTTCATAAAAATCTCCAATCTTCTTAGCACATCATTAGCTTTCAACACCAGCTCTTCAATTGATTTCGCACACACTGTCAAAGCTGTATCATCAGCAAACGTAGAAACACAGACGTCTTGAAGATAAAAGCGCACCGCGTCCACGTATACAAGTAAAGCAGGGAACCTAAAACCGAACCTTGCGGTACTCAACATTTTAATGGATAAGAAGACGAAGCCACATCATTTAGCACTACACGCAGAAATTTTCCATGAAGATAACTATCCAACCATTGATGGGATTTATAAAAAAAAGCGAATCGAACTCAAAACGAGCAGAAATCGACATGAGTAGTGATATATGCACTGATATGTATTCCTTAAAGTCTTAATAATTTTTTGTTTTTCAAAGTTAAAAAAATTAAAACAATTAAAATGTATATTTTTTTAAGTAAAGCATAAATTGTATTCTGGTCTTGAGAAGGCATATGTGTTCTTTCCCCTCAACATTTCCGCAAATTTTAACTTCAATCTCCTTAGCCTTGGAAGTACTCGATACAAAACCGGAAGCTGTAGTGACAGTAGTGATGCACATCTTAACTTTTAGTCAATTGATCTTCCCTTTTAAGCATACTTTGACAGTTCCAACTTAATACCAAATCCTTTCTTGAGGTGCACCCTTTTGACAATCTGCATGCAGTCCAAATTCCCCCTCAATATTCTGTCAAGTTTTCACCTTCATACGCATAACCTTAACAGTACCAGCATCATAGTACTAGAGGTAGCACTAGGAGCGGTAGTAGCAGAAAGAGTGTTGTATTAGTAGCAGCAGTAACAGTGGTAGCAGCAGCATTAATTGCAGTAGTGCAATAGTTCAGTTGAACATCCCCCTCATGATGCCCCAGAAGTTTCATCTTGGTATGCTAACCCGTTCCAAAAATATCACTGACAAGCCTGTATCAGCAATATGTGTGTACATAATATGTTTGGATTTAGTTCAACTTTCCCCTCAACGTTCTCTCAGATGGTCATTCCAATATGCTCAGTCTTGGTAGTACTCGCTATAGAAGCAGTAATTTTAGTGGTAGTAGTAGCATAAGTAGTAGTGGCGGCAGTAGTAATAGGGGTAGTTGTAGTAGTAGTAGCGTACAAATATTGCCTTTTTGGTCAATTTCCCTTTCTGGAAGTTCATAATTAATATACTCACTCATCCCTGCGTTACGTCCTTCTGACAACCCGTATACACATAATGTGTATCGATTTAGTTTAGAACTCCCCTCAACATTCTCTGAAGGGCATTCTCTGCCTTTCGTCTTTTAGGAGAGTTAAAATCAAACATGCCCACCTTTCTCAATAATATATAAAATATGTAAACAATGGACGAGTTGCCTCACTTGCAGTCCCTGCCCTGAGGGCTTTAGGGAGGTTGACATTCCTAAAGACATAATTACTGGGCTCTTCAACAATGCTGAACATAATAACTCTCTTAAAATTTTTATTCGATGTGTTTTGAGAAATGATGGGCCAAGGGAATGGAAGCTGGTTGCCATCCAATCAATTCTGAATCTTAAAAAGGGCACTAGAACTTTCAATTTCCAATCCAATCAATTTCAATTTTCAAATATAATGCTGATACACCCGTTTGACAATCTTTATGCATATACAATTTTCTTATTTAGTTCAACTTTCTCCTCAATATTTCCTCACACTTTCACTTCAATATCCTTAGCGTTAGTAATACTCGCTACAGAAGCGATAGTTGTAATGGTAAGTGGTAGCAGTTGTAATAGTAGTAGTGGCGTGGAAATATCGCCTCTTGGTCAATCGATATTCCCCTTTAAGCATTCCTTGAAAGTTCCAACTTAATACCCTAATCCATACCGGAGATACGCCCTTTTGACAATTTGCATGTCATTTGACTTAAGTCAAATTTCCCCTCTATATTCTCTCAAATTTTCACCTTCTTGTCCTTAGTCTTAATAACATTAGTATCATAATAATAGTAGTAGTTGTATGATCAGTAGTAGCAGCAATAGCATCCAAATGTTGCCTATCGGCCAGTTGAATATCCCCTCATTATGCCCTGGAAGTTTCAGCTCGATACAGTAAGCTGTTCTAAAAAATTTTCTAATACGTCAAAAAGTGATTGACGGGCAACCAGCCCCCTCCCCCACGCCCATTATTTCCCGAAACACATCCAATCAAAATTTTGAGATAGCGAAAGTGTTCAGCATAGTTGAAAACTCCAGTAACTATGTCTTTTGGGATATCTACCCCCACCATAGCCCTTATAACCCCTTAAAATCTTGAACTTACCCTTGCTTCATTTTGCACCAGATAATATGAATGATGGGTGGTGGGTCTTTGTATGGGCTAGGAGGGGGGGCGGATGCCTGAAAAACCGCATTTTAATGCACAAATTGTCTAACTCTCCATGATCTCTTCCAATATAGTAGAAAGAGGCATCAGAGGGAGGGAAGGTAGGAGTTAATATCTCATTTTCTTTCATTTACACTAAACCTAATCAAGGAAGCTGTGGGGTAGCTTCCTTTATCCAAACTGATCTGCTCCATAATTCATAGAACATTGTGATGTTTAAGTACAAATCAACTACTATGAATGACGTTGGGCCATTATTTAGGTTTGGGGAGGGGGATATGCCTTAAAGACTAAAAGATCTCAAATACTTAAACTGCACAATTAAGCAGATAGTCAGAAGCATTTTTACGACGCTTACAGAACCTATTCATAAGCAAGTACATTATCCAAAAGAACTGGTACCAATATTTTTGGAAAAACAAATACAGAAAATGACATAAAATCCTTTTTAACAGAATCCCTGAGTCTAGCCTATAACATTGTGAACCAAAAGATAAATTCTAGATATTTGAACCAACAAAAGAACAGAAAACATTAGGGTTAGGAGATCAAACTAAGCATATCAAATTCGGAGAGAACGAATCTAATAACCAAGAAGAGTAATTAGTAAATTAGCAAAAAAAAAGTCTTGACTTGAAAGTTTAGAAGCCAACTCAAAGGGAAGGGAATACAAAAGAGAGTTACTTTATGCTTTTAATCTTTAATGTCTTGAAATGGTGCCAAAGGAAAAAAAGAAATTATGAAAATTTTATTCGTTATAAAGAGGGAGAGACAATGCTTAGTCTAGTATTAAAGAGAGAAACTAAACTTAATGAATAAGGAAGTTTTCAACCGCAAATAAATTCAAATGGATTTAATAGCAGTATGTTTTAGCATTTGCCTAGTGCCTAACCATGATAAAAAAATAAGACATGTACAACAAGTTAAACGAACTTAATCCTTGAGTTAATTGTAGATTACCCGATGTAAGTAACAGAACCAAAAGAGACTTTGACCATAGAGAAACAGACAATTTACTTTTAAAAATAGTTCAGCAGAGACCTACAAGAGACTTGAACCACAGAAAAACGGAGAGTTTACTTGTAGAAGTATTTTATTGGAGACCTACAAGAGACTTCGACCACAGAAAACAGAGAGTTTACTTGTAAAAGTAGTTCAGTGAAGACCAACAAGAGAATTCGGCCACAGAAAGTCAGAGAGTTTACTTGTCAAAGTAGTTCAGCGGAAACCTAGAAGAGACTTCAACCACAGAAAAACAGAATAGTTTACTTGCAAAAGTAGTTCCGCGGATTAAAAATCTTCAGTGACGGTCCTATCATTGTATAGTATACCATACAAGTACAATAAAGTGATGAATAGAATTTACGAGAGTAACAATGCCGGGGTTATGTTGCGAAGTGAGGTAGTGGTTTTTTCGGTTTTGAAGCAGGAGATAGGCAGGGCTGTGTCCTATCCCTGTCTAAATGGAGGAGCATGATGGATGTTTTCCTAAGGAATACAGCAAAGGCTATGAGAGAACACGGTTTCAAATTGGAAATTAGCATTCACCAAGCCTTGAACTCTGGAATGATTTGAGTGCCAGAGATAGTCTAAGAAGTCTAAGTCACTTAAAAAACCGAAATGAATGAGAATGAACAAGTGAAATTAGGTAATGAGGAGATCCACCGCGCGGTAAATGTGACTTACCTAGGAAGAATTATTAGTAAGGACGGTGGAGGCAGTAAAGATACAAGAAAAACAGAACAGCCAAGGCGCGGTGTTTCTAAGGGGCAATTCTAGGGAAAGTAGAAAATTTTTTCCGATGTGTAAAACACATGTAAAACACTTGTTGCCACAAGCCGTAAAAATAAATAAGCAAAACTAATCAGTTAAATCTGAAAACGGATTTTGTCCATACAAATTGAAACATTAATGATCCGTTGATTCCAAAAGACAATGAAAAGAAAAGAAAAGCTATGCCTTCGTAAGCTCTTTCATGACGTATGTATTTATCTTACTTTTTCCTGCTTTTAGACCCCAATTCTTTTTTCTCTTTTTTTTAGTGGCATTTGCTACTCCCAAGAACCGCATAACTATATGTGGGGATGTCTTCAAACAGTTCGTGGTAAAGAACTGTATGTAAGGAGCGACCCGGCTCAATAGTAACCGAAACTCTAAATAACGAAATTTTGATATCAATAGATACATCAAAAGAATTAGATTTTAATGTTGATTTAAAATATATAAGTTTCATCAAGTTTAATCCAACCCATCAAAAGTTGGGGGCCTGAAAAAGTTTGCCTGATTTTCAAAAAAAGGGGGAAACACCCCTTTAAAGTTATAGAACCTTAATGAAAATCACACCATCAGATTCAGCGTATCAGAAAACCCTACTCCGGAAATTTCAAGCTCCTATCTGCAAAAATGTGGAATGTTGTATTTTTTGCCAGAAGAAAGACCACGGATGCATGTTTATTTGTTTTTTTTTGTTGTTTTTTTTTTCCAGGGGTGACTCAGTGGTCCTAGAATATAGTGGGTGGGCTCATTCGAACGGAAATTAAAAGTTCGGGTGCCAATTTTTAAGTGACCAAAAAAATGGAGGCCAAATAGGCCTCTTCCCACGCTAATTTTTTTCCCAAAGTCACGCTACCAAAATTTAGAGACAGCCATTTTGTTCAGCATGGTCAAAAATATAACAACTATGTCTTTTAAAATGACTTAATCTCCCAAAGTCCTGGGGGGGGGGAGGGTGAAAGTTATGAACTTTACCCAATATTTACATATAGTATTGGTTATTGGGAAGTATACAGATGTTTTCAGGGGGATTTTTTTCTGGTAGTGGGGGGGGGATCGGGGGTTATAAGGGATACAAAATTTGCACTTTGCTGAAAAAATTTAAATATTTTTACTTTTATAACTTTAATAAATCAAATAATATTAACATTTTAATTACTAAATTTCAGTATATGTATATTAAACAGACAATGCACATTCATTTGTGTTTTTCGGTAAAGTGCAAATTTTGTTCTGGGCTTGGGAAGGCAAAGGGTTTTTGCGCCCAACTTATGTTAATTTCTGCTCGTTTTGAGTTTGACTTGGTTAATTATTGTAATTTCTGTTTGTTTTGGGTTTCATTTATTTATCGATGCTGATTTGTGGTAGTTTCACCGTTGGTAGATTATTTTATTTTATTTTTGCTCATTTTTTGTTAAATGGAGTTCTTTACTTTTCTTTGAAAAACTTATTTTGTAGAAACAGTTTTTTTAATTAATTTCTGTTCGTTTTATATTGACATAGTCTTTTCAGGGAAAAACAAAACAATACGTTAAATCTTTCCGTTTTTTTAAGACTTTATGAGTAGTAAGGCAATGCACAGTCCAGCCAGTGATTGCGTAATATGCCTTACCACGGGTCAGTCACCTATGGATCCAGCCAGTGATTGCGTAATATGCCTTACCACGGGTCAGTCACCTATGGATCCAGCCAGTGATTGCGTAATATGCCTTACCACGGGCCAGGCATCTATATATTTGAACCCTACGCCTGAAGGCATAGATATGTGTTTAGGTTTTCAACGAATTGGGGTTACCAGGGTCATTTGCAAAGAGGTATCATTTCTATAGTAATTTGAAATATCATATGGAATTTGCTTGAAGGTATATACTTTGCGTACGTGCCCGTACCAAACAGGTTGGTTATAATCTATTCTGGTTCAAGTTTTTTCTGACACAATTAACTGAATTTCTATTTCATGATATACTAGTTTTTTTTTTAGGTTAGATCCGTGTCGGAAAAACCGGTGTATCTTTTTAGTTTTCTTTACAATTCATATTAGTAAGAGAATTGAATTCAAAGAGAATAGTTTTTATTTGCAAGGATATTAGTAGAGGAAAAAAAAATGAGTGGTGCATTTACATTATTGGAGATTAATGATGGAGCTAGCAACAGTGATGTAATTACTTCTTTAGTTTACGAGATTTGCGAATTTTTTGCGAAGAGGTATTAGCGTAAAGGTATTGCGATGGTTAAGAATGTAAGGTATGAAATTTGCCCATTGTTAGCATTGGAAAGTATAGCCTACGGATTTTTTTTTTTTGTTGCGGGCGGGAGATTTTCCGCAGGGGCGATATTTCACAGGAAGGACTTTCCGTAGGGAGTGAAGTTCCCGGAGGTAAACCTTCCAGGGGACATTTTACACAGGGGATTTTGCCAGATTTCATTGTACTTTAACGGATTTTTTTTTTGTTGCGGGCGGGAGATTTTCCGCAGGGGCGATATTTCAAAGGAAGGACTTTCCGTAGGGAGGGAAGTTCCCGGGGGTAAACCTTCCAGGGGACATTTTACACAGGGGATTTTGCCAGATTTCATTGTACTTTCCAGGATTTGTCGAACTTTCTCTTTGGCGACTCAATTTTACACGTGGAGATGTCCCAGCGGAATTGTACGGGGGAAATCTTCCGCAGGGTTGGCATCGTCTGGGGGGTTTTTCTGTGGGAGATAGGGTATTTTCTGCAGAAGAAATTCTCCGTGGGAGAATTTTTCATGGGGGAATATTTCTGTTGGGAGGGGGAGATTTCCAGGAAAAATTTTCCGTGGAGGGGGGATTTCGGGAATGATTTGAAAAACAATCACATACTAATATGAAAAACAAACCTTTCTCAAGTGAAAGTAGGCTTAGGAGAATATCCCAGGCCTAATTGTGCGCCTGAAATTTTCCTGAGGAAATTTTAAGTGAAAATAGAATTTTTTTAAGGGGAATTTCCGGGGGTGGGGACTTTCAAAGGGAGGAACTTTCCATGGAGGTATTTTTCGTGGGAGTATTTTTCATGGAAGAGGGGGGATTTCACGGCATTATCTGAAAAACTATCTGAAATCTAATAAAAAGTTTTTTCAACTGGTAGTAAAGAGCAAGATTAAAGGCTAATACGAACAGAAATCATTCCGTATATGAGGGGGCTACCCCCCTCCTCAATACCTAGCTTTTTGCGCTAAAGTGTGACACCCCAATTCATTAAGAACGACTCGCCTGAAACACAAGGGCCTGAAATTAGATTAACAAGCATTTTCGAACTACGAATGTTGCTCCTTAATTTTAGTTGAAAAAATTGCTCTATATTTAATAGATTAAAGGTTAGCCAAAATATTCTAATTATGATGATAATTAAAAATTGTTTTCTTTTCAGTTTTTGCCAAAAACTTTTGCATTTTTCTGTTGACCAAATGGAAAAGGAGGAAAAAATCCGTCGTCAAAATAATACCAAGAGAGCGTACATACATACATAGAGTTCGATGGGACTTTAGGTTTTAATTGACAATAGCTGAATTAGTGTCGACTTAGTGTTTTACCCTCGGCAGCAGGGTTGCCACCACAACGAAATAAAAATCACCAGTATTTCACTAAGAAAATCACCAAAAATCACCATTTTTCACCAAGAAAATCACCGAAAATCACCAATATTTCATCAAAATCACTCAAAAATCACCGAAAATCAGTGGTCAACAATAATAAGCTTCACAGCAAAAAGGCGCGTTGGTCATCCTCAGCTAAAACGTTATATTTTTCAAAGGCAACTGCTCAAGAAGGAATAGAATTTATACCAACAACTGGAATTCTAGCCAAAACTGAAACTGTGACCTTAAAATTCGGTTTCTGGACATAAAGAACCTTTTTATTTATTTAATTACCACTTTACTTTTCTTTGTCTTTACTTTGCAAAATCTTTTCTTTTTCTTTTTACTAGGTTTCCATTCAAAAGAATAATCACAATAATCCTCTTTTGTCATCAAATCGAATTTCATTTATTTCTGAGCGTTTTTAATTCCCCCTGCCACAGTTGGTGTCATTAGCGGTAAAATTTAGCTCTGGAAAATACCACTTTTTGGTCTTCGAGTAGGGTGGTGGCAACCCTGCTCGACAGTCACAGCTACTCTGATCGTTTTATGTTTGAACTCTAGTCGACTTTATGTAATTCCCTTCACTGAGTGAGTAGCCAGAGCTTAGTCTGTCAAGAATTTTACAGGTTATGACTTTGGTGGTCTTCTCCATTAAAGTAAAAAAAAAAAAAAAACACCGTTGAAGTTACTCAGAAGATTTTTGGACCTTGTCAGAACTACAGTAAGCGCACAGATAGATCGACTACCGGATTCAGGGTCTGAGCAAAATAATAGATGTTGACGTACTGTCGACAAAGACTAATTAAAACTTCGAGTCAAAATGAATCCAAATAGATCACGCAATGAAATACCCTGTGATATCGTTATACCCCGTGATATCGTTATGCTAAGCATTCCAGAACACGAAAATGCTTCAGCGACCAAAGAGATTTTTTTTTTTTTTTAATGTTTCTGTACATTGTGATTTAGAAATTAAAGGTTATTAAATGTTTCACAAGTTCAAAACGGTTAATAGACGACTCGAATTTCACTTTAAGCAATTGTAACAATAGTAGATTTTCAACAGATGATAAATCTTCCATCAAATCATGAGTAGAAAATACACTTTCAGATCCAGCATGCCAGGGAACACACTTTCATATTCAGCATGTAGGAGAACCCTAAATGGTCACCCCCTAAAAAGGTAAGTTAACCCTAAGTGGTTATTGGTTAGTGAACTGTAATCTGTTTGAGTATGATAAAACACTTTTCAATCTAGAAGAGTTTAAGTGTCCTAAATTTGAGGGGGGGTTATCACCGTCCTGAAGACGAGGTTAGGTTCTTCGCACAGTGGATACCTAAGAACATACCTGATCGTGATAAATCCATAAGACATGTTAAAAACTATTCTATATCATGGGATCATCGTTTGTGGATGTTTAAGAGTGAACTCTAAGTACTATTTTTATGTAAACATTTGTTGTTGTTTTTTAAAACTTCGAAATTTTTCAACTTTATTTATTTTTTTATTTTTGTACATAACTTAAAATATCAAAATATGCTTACAGTTCTAACAATTGCGCTCTGTGATTGGTCAGAGACACGATGTGACTTCCCCACCGGTATTCTATGACCGGTTATTGACACTACCTAATCTATTGCATGTATTAAATCAGTATTTTTTACGCAGTGGAATGATAAACACATAAGTCATATCTTTTAAAAAAAAGTGAAGATGGAGCATTTTAATAAAGTGTGTTTACATAACAAGGTTATTGTAGCATTGAATGCTGACAAAGAGAAGTATTTAAACTTTGAAACAAGTACAGGTGGTAGCACTATTGGAAATGTATGCATGCATTGTCATGACAGTAAGGAATTAAATTTCTTTGGAATACCGAAAAAATTCAACTCTTATGTTGGTGGTTATGCGAGATTGAGATCTCCAGAGATGATTGCACTCAAAGAGAATGCCAACATAAAAATAATCATTGATGATAGAGGACAACTCCTTG